>JACSYO010002149.1:215000-225000 GCA_016806645.1 Ophiodon elongatus
ACTGCAGGAAAAGACCCACCACCCAAACTGGTGAGACGGCGTGGGTTCTGCAGAACAGCGGCGCCCCGCCATGCTTCCACCTGTTAACGATGTTACTTTGGGCCGTAACGGGGGATTTATTTATCACCGGACTCTTTAGGTTGAATGAAGGAACTTTGGGACTAACGGGACTCGGTGTTTGGGCTTTAGCTTGTGAATGTTAGGGTTTTAAATAAGGGGAAATGCTACAACCACAGTAGGAGCAAGTCAGTGCCACAGATCACACTTTAAAACAATAGTCAGTAAGACCCACTATGGAGATGAAATCAAAGCAAACCATCTCATGTGCTCACAGACTTTCCTTTCCTTTAACTAGCTTTTTGTGCGTCTTCTGTTCTTTGTGTTGCTATTTGTTTATCTGTCGGGGGTAAAGGTCAAGGAAGAGAAGCTCTCCCTTTGGTGCATCTCCATTCACAATCAATTAAACATTATTGATGAGCAGATATCTCACACACACACACACACACACACACACACACACACACACACACACACAGACTCGTTATTACCTGTGTGTGTGTGTGTGTGTGTGTCAGGAAACAAAGGCAGTGTGTTTGTTGGAGAGAGAGAGAGAGAGAGAGACAGAGAGAGGGCGAGAGAGAGAGAGAGAGACAGAGAGAGAGAGAGAGGGCGAGAGAGAGAGAGAGAGAGGGCGAGAGAGAGAGAGGGGGGGGGGGGGGGGAGAGGAGAGAGAGAGGGGAGAGAGAGAGAGAGAGAGAGAGGAGAGAGAGAGGGAGAGAGAGAGAGAGAGAGAGAGAGAGAGAGAGAGAGAGAGAGAGAGAGAGAGAGAGAGAGAGAGAGAGAGAGAGAGAAACATCTTGGATGTGGTACGACCAGAAAACACGTGCAAACACACTCGCAGGTTTGCAACCGTGGATTCACCACAGGCCGAGGTATTGGTTTTAACGAGCCCACACGTTTCTTTCTAACACACACACACACACACACACACACACACACACACACACACACACCATGTCCGGTGCCGCTGTTGTCCACGTCTCCGACACACAGGCATCCCTGGTCGAACTCCTCCCCCTCGCCGAGCGTCGCCGACCACCAATCACGGGCCTTGAACAGAGACATGCTTGCCTCTGATTGGACGGAGAGAGAGAGAGAGAGAGCGAGAGAGAAGGACGGGGGAGGGGAAAGTGTTAGGATTCCCACAGATTCATTCACTCAATCATTCAATTAAACATCGTCCTTCTAGCTCATAAAACGTGTACATTTCATTTGAGCTGTTGACTGATAGATGAAGAAGGAAACACCGTCTCCTGTTCACAGAGCGACACCACAGGGGACGAGCATTCCTTCCTCACTTCATCCCGCTGGCATCAAACCGGCCTCGAGCAGCTCGGACCGCCGTCCAAAGAGGCTCTCAAAGCTCTTGTGCACCTGCAGCCAATGGCAGACCAGGAGAGCAAATCACATGACCCCGGGATTCCGAGTTGAGGGGGAATGAGGAGGGATGTAGGGGGGGGGCAGGGCAGCTTTTCTAGTGCTGAGCAGGTGGAACGGGCAGCTAATCCAGAGAGGGAATCCTCCCCGTCTCCAGGACACCGAGCGGGTG
This sequence comes from Ophiodon elongatus, assembly GCA_016806645.1. Taxonomy (NCBI): domain Eukaryota; kingdom Metazoa; phylum Chordata; class Actinopteri; order Perciformes; family Hexagrammidae; genus Ophiodon; species Ophiodon elongatus. Next base: position 216,610 of record JACSYO010002149.1, read on the forward strand.
TTAAAGGAACATCACACCCGTTACTACCGAGATACGTCACAGAGAAATAATGTTGAGAAGGGTTTGAGGGAGACAACAGGGAAGGAAGATGGTCTCAGTATACGTTTTTAGTTTTGAACCTGAAAATGATCATACTTTAAAACAAAATAAATAAAATACCAAAACAGAGGGGCAGGAAGATGTAATGGAGCCAATCCCTCTCCAGCACGACGCACTTTTTTTTACATCAACAGCTTTATTTCTCACAGGTTGATGGATTTTTCGTGCTTTGTTGACTTTCCTTGGCACAACCCGTTGCACATCACCTGCACTTTGAGCAACGTCTTCTGTTTCTATATTCTCATTAAATCAAACTGTTGTAAGATGTGCCTCAACTGATGCTTTCTGCGAGCATGAAGCTGGTAAAGCAAACATATATATTGAGCAAAAAGGTGCATGCTGAAGCTCCAGCTTATTATATCTACCCTTTCTACGCTCTAATAGGCAACACTTTCACTATTCAGCTTTGGCTATACAAAAACAAAACAATACAGAAACAATAATAAAGTTCCACACATTTCATACACAATAATAATCACACCTACCTCAATTTTATATATATTTACCGCCTTCATTTTTACATTTATTTTGCAAAGTGAACTACACATTCTTAATTGTCACATCAATTCCAGTTAACCCCTTTGACACACACACACACATATATATACACGTGTGTGTGTGTGTGTGTGCGTGTGTGTGTGATATCCCAGCTGCTAAACACCAGGTAATATATGTGTGTGCACACCACGATGGACACACACACACGCGCGCACACGACTTTCATCCGTTGTTGTCGTGGTTACGACAGCTGTCCTCGTGACAGCTGCACGTGCTCGCTTCCTGTGTTTCGAACGGCTGCCGTAACCACGACGACAGCAACGGACGCGTTCGGCTGAAAGTCGCCCGTTAAACCGTAACACCGGCTGAATTAGCTCGTGACGTTAGCTCGTGGAGTTAGCTCATGACGTTAGCTCGTAACGTTAGCTCGCTCCAAGTTACCTGGATACCAGCTTTAGCCGGTAGAGCGCGAGGTCGCTGACGGTTACTTTAGTTCTTACCGTTACGCGCTCGATCCCGGTCCTTTAAAGCAGGTCTGTTGTCAACGGAGAAGCCGGGTGCTTGTGCGCAGGAGCGGAAGTAGATGGACTACCGGGAAAATTAGTTTTTTTCTTAAAGCTACAAAAAAAAAAAACACTATACTATAGTCCCAACTAACTTTAAAGGACAAAAAAAATGATAATATATGCAGGAAAATTACTATTTAATTAAAGCGGCACTTTTGGGTTATAAAATTGTTTTATTGTTAATATTTAAAGATGAACCAGATCAGTCATCAGAGCCTCAAAGTGCTGCTCCCTCCAAACCACTCTCAGGTATGTGCATGACCAAAGTTGGATTGCATTTTTTTGGTATGAATAATAATTTATGCATTCATGGTATGTATTTCACTATGACAAATGTTAACTTTACAAGCTATTGTAGTGATGGAATGCAATAGTTTCACAAAATATGATGTTTCCATTTCATACAGGAAAAAGAAGGGCCAAAAAAAGGTCCATGGGGAATGAGAGGGAGGTTGAAGATGAACTTTTCTTAAAAAGCCTGGTTCCTTCCCTGGAAAGATTGCCACCCCGGCAAAAAGAATATGTCAAATTTCAGATGCATAAAATTATTTATGAAGCCAGCACTGTGGTGCTGAATTTGGAAACATTGGAAGAAATGTCCGGGGAACAATCTTTCCAGGGAATGAACCAGGATTTCAACAATTAATTAATAAGTGTTTACTTTTTATTTTTTAATAGATAGTATGACATTGATGTTTTTCTTTAAGAAACTAATAATAATAATTCTGTCTACAATAAATGCAATTCATTTAATGTTACTTATTCCATGTTCTTTATTTTAGTTTTACAAGAAAACTCTTAACAAACAAAGGAAACAACCATATGTGCTTTTTTTCCCTCTTAAAATAGATTATTTGTTCATATCAAAAGTTCAGGTCTGTGTGAGGGTTTATATGATAACTTCTTTGCGATTCAATTTAACGGAGTTGTATTGAAGATACTGTTGGTGGCACCGATCCGAGCCAACAGGTCATCAGACAGTCTACAGGTCAGCCTCATGTAGCGTTTGATGTTCCCACGTTTGTTTGTATTATATATATATATATATATATATATATATATATATATATATATATGTATATATATATATATATATATATATATATATATAATTTTTATGTATATATAATTATATATATATATATATAATTATATATATGTATAATTATATTATATATATATATATATATATAATTATATTATATTGTTTATATATATATTATTATATATATATATATGTTATATGTTATATATATATATAATTATATTATATATTATATTTATATATATATAATGTATGTATTATTATATATGTTATATATATAATATATATAATATATGTAATTATTATATTGTTGTTGTTAGTGTTTATATATATATATATATATTTTTTTTTTTTTTTTTTTATATATATATATATATATATATATATATATTATTATATTAAAACATATATTATTATATAAATATAATATATATTATTATATTAAAATATATATTATTATATTAAAATATATATATATATATATATATATATATATATATAATACAAACAAACGTGGGAACATCAAACGCTACATGAGGCTGACCTGTAGACTGTCTGATGACCTGTTGGCTCGGATCGGTGCCACCAACAGTATCTTCAATACAACTCCGTTAAATTGACACGTCGGCGCGTCTATAAATGACGCAAAATAACCACAGCATTACTAACTAAATGTCAGTCAGCTTGTGGGCGGAGCCTAAGATCATCATCGGAACGCGATGACGTCATCAATCAATCGTGTGTGACGTCACGAAGCCTTAGGATATCAAAGCCCTAAAATATTTATAACATGACTGTATTCTCCAGACTGTATCACCTCAGCCTGGTGGTGAAACACGGATAAACAGTCAGACAGTCAAAATTATTTTGAACTACCAGCGAATTGTTCAATCTGTTTTTGAATTGAGTTGATTTATTTTTTTTAAATCAGACAGACGGGAGATAGAGACGATGGCACAATCACGCTCTCTAAAGTTTCAGCTGGATAAGCTTCAGGCGGAACAGGAAACAGATAAAAGGGTCAAGAGGCTCCTGAATGAGAAGAAAACCCAACAAATAAGGTCGTTGGAGCTGGAGGTTCAGGCGCTCCAAGCAAAGGGAGGAGTGGACATGAAGGAGATCAGGGAAATGAAAAAAATTATCAGGACCATGGAAGGAAAGATGGCAAAAAAGGAAGAGGAAATTACTGACTTGGAAGTCAAGTATTGTCAGATTTTCAACGAAAGAGAAAACATGGCTGCAGAACACGAAACGAAGTTCCTGAAATATGATGACATGCACAGGAGAGACATATCAGAACTGACACGAACGAAGAAGTCTGATATGTCAAACATGGAGGCGGTCTGTGAGAGGAGGCTGCAGGAGATGAAGGGGAAGATGAAGAAGGAGCTGGAGCTGAAGCACAGGGAACTAAAAGACCAGCTCCTCAAGAACCACGAGGAAAAAATGAAGGAGTCGGCTTGTGTCCTAGAGAAGGAGAGAAAGGAAAATGCGGAGTTTAAATTCGAGACGGATAACGAGGTCAACAAACTGAAACAAGAAAAAGCCAAAATTCAGAATTCGTATGAAAACTGTGTCATGAAATGGAGTCAAGCGGAGGAGGCCAATTCCAAACTCATGAAGAGGATAAAGGAACTGGACGAGATGGATGCTCTCAAGAAGAGCGTGACGTCACTGGAGCAGAACATCGTAAGTCAAGACAAAGTCATCAAAAACAAAAACACGGCGATATCCGATTGGAAGAAGAAGTTCTACAAAAAACAAGAGGCTTTGGAATCAGAAAAAAACGCCTTCGCGATTCTGAAACTAAAATTAGACCTGGAGCTGGAAAAGGGTCTCGAGAGGATCATAAAAGACACGGAGAAAACGGTGAGGGAAATAACCCTGGAGCTGAAGAAGCGCACGCGGGAAAACGTGGACCTGAAGGAAACGGTGTCGAACCTGGAGTACCGACTGCAGGCCTGCGAGCCGGAGCTGGCGAGGACCCGGAAGCAGAAGCGGAGCCTGGAGACCAACCGGCTCCGCTTCCAGGAGGACCTGCAGGCCTGCGCGCTGCTGGTCTCGCGCCCCGCGGACCTGAAGAGGAGCCTCATCGCGCTGAAGAGGCGCTACGTGGACGGTGACGTCACGGCGGTGGCGGCGCAGGTGGGCGGGGCCACCGCGGGGGGCCTCAGGAAGGTCGTGACGGATTGCAAGAAACAACTGCGCTGCTACGAGAGGCTGCGCGAGGCCGAGGCGGAGAGCGTGAGCCGCACGGAGGACCGGCTGCTCGGGAAATACCAGAAGCTCGACCGGACCGTGGGGAAATACATAAACACCATCAACGACCAGAGGAGGAAGATGGAGGCCATGGAGGCACGGCTCAAGAAGCAGAAGGTGCAGTCCTGGGTGGAGAGGAAGGAGGAGGAGACAGAGGACCCTCGCTCACATGAGTGTCCGCCTGCAGCCCTCTCAGAGGTGGAGGAGGAGGTGGAGGAGAAGGAGAAGGAGGAGGTGGAGGAGGTGGAAAAGGAGGTGGTGGAGGAGGAGGAGGAGGGGTGGAGGAGAAGGAGGTGGAGGAGGAGGAAAAGGAGGTGGTGGAGGAGGAGGAGGAGGTGGAGGTGGAGGAGGTGCTCCCTGAGGCTTGCTGTTCATCCAGGCTGACACGCAGGAGCTCCATCTAACCCTCGTGGTCCTGAGAACTTTCTGGGTTCCCCGACTGCTTCGGTTCTCCCCACTTAATTGATTTAATTTAATTTAACTATTGTTCTTCTCTGTCTGTCTCTCTCTCTGTCTCTCTGTCTGTCTGTCTGTCTCCCTCCCCCCTCTGTCTCCCTCCCCCCTCTGTCTCCCTCCCCGTCTGTCTGTCTGTCTGTCTGTCTCCCTCTCCATCTGTCTCCCTCCCCGCCTCCCTCTCCCTCTGTCTCCCTCTCCCCCTGTCTGTCTCCCCCTCTGTCTCCCTCTCCCTATGTCTGTCTCCCTGTCTCCCTCCCCCTCTGTCTCCCCCTCTGTCTGTCTGTCTCCCCCTCTGTCTGTCTCCCTCTGTCTCCCCCTCTGTCTCTGTCTCCCTCTGTCTCCCCCTCTGTCTGTCTCCCTCCCCCTATGTCTGTCTCCCCCTCTGTCTGTCTGTCTCCCTATGTCTCCCTCTCCCTCTGTCTCCCTCCCCATCTGTCTCCCTCCCCATCTGTCTCCCTCCCTGTTTCCCTCCCCCTCTCCCCCTGTCTCCCTCCCCCTCTGTCTGTCTGTCTCCCTCCCCCTCTGTCTCCCTCTGTCTCGCCCTCTGTCTCCCTCCTCGTCTGTCTCCCTCCCTCCCTCCCTCCCCGTCTGTCTCCCTCCCCGTCTCCCTCTCTCTGTCTCCCTCCCCCTCTGTCTCCCTCTCCCCTGTCTGTCTCCCTCTCCCCCTGTCTGTCTCCCCCTCTGTCTCCCTCCCCCTCTGTCTGTCTGTCTCCCTCCCCCTCTGTCTCCCTCTCCCTATGTCTGTCTCCCTGTCTCCCTCCCCCTCTGTCTCCCTCTCCCTATGTCTGTCTCCCTGTCTCCCTCCACCTCTGTCTCCCTCTCCCTATGTCTGTCTCCCTCTCCCTCTGTCTCCCTCTCCCTATGTCTGTCTCCCTGTCTCCCTCCCCATCTGTCTCCCTCCCCCTCTGTCTGTCTCCCTCTCCCTCTGTCTCCCCCTCTATCTCCCTCCCCCTCTGTCTCCCTCTCGCTCTGTCTGCCTCCCCCTCTGTCTGTCTCCCCCTCTGTCTGTCTCCCCCTCTGTCTGTCTCCCCCTTTGTCTGTCTCCCTCTGTCTCTCTCCCCCTCTGTCTGTCTCCCTTGTCTGTCTCCTCTGTCTCCCCCTGTCTCTGTCTCCCCCTCTGTCTGTCTCTCTGTCCGCCTCCCCCCTCTGTCTGTTTCCCCTGTCCCCCCTCCCCTCTGCCCCTGTCTGTCTGTCTCCTCTGTCTGCCTCTCAGGGGAGGCGGGCAGTCAGGTGGGTGGGGAGGGGGACAGTCAGGTGGGTGAGGGAGGACAGGGGGCCAGTCAGGTGGGTGAGGGAGGACAGGAGGCCAGTCAGGTGGGTGAGGGAGGCAGGGGGCAGTCAGGTGGGTGAGGGAGGACAGTCAGGTGGGTGAGGGAGGACAGGGGGCCAGTCAGGTGGGTGAGGGAGGACAGTCAGGTGGGTGAGGGAGGACAGGGGCCAGTCAGGTGGGTGAGGGAGGACAGTCGTGTGGTGAGGAGGACAGGGGCCAGTCAGGTGGGTGAGGGAGGACAGGGGCCAGTCAGGTGGGTGAGGGAGGACAGTCAGGTGGGTGAGGGAGGGCAGGGGGCCAGTCAGGTGGGTGAGGGAGGACAGGGGGCCAGTCAGGTGGGTGAGGGAGGGCAGGGGGCCAGTCAGGTGGGTGAGGGAGGGCAGGGGGCCAGTCAGGTGGGTGAGGGAGGGCAGGGGGCCAGTCAGGTGGGTGAGGGAGGACAGGGGGCCAGTCAGGTGGGTGAGGGATGAAGATGGAGGGGGTATTGGCAAAGTGGAAATGGGTGAAGCCACAGATGCCCTACAGAGGCCGAAGCACTTCCTGTATTCAGGGCCTCGGTGAAGGCCAGAGTCTGGATCGATTTTTCTTTGGAAGCATGGGTACCATGGAGGAGTTCATCCACAAATGGTGCTACAAGGAGGTGATCTGCTGGTGTCTGGGGACAAGTTAACATTTAATGCACCCTTCTAAAAAAAGAAAGAAGTCAGTTATTGTTGGTGAACGTGTTGTTGCGAGAACATGATAATTTTCTCTCTCTCTCTCTCTCTCTCTCTCTCTCTCTCTCTCTCTCTCTCTCTCTCTCTCTCTCTCTCTCTCTCTCTCTCTCTCTCTCTCTCTCTCCATTGTTATATGACATCATCGCCCTGGAGAAAACCCAATCCTCTTGAATGACTTGATGCTCAGTACCATTCACATTGAATGGGTCCTGGTGGGCTGAATGATAGTTCTGATGAAAACAATGCTGTAAAAGCCTAAATAAGCAAAAGACACTGGTGACGGTCCTCCTGGCTTCCCGGGATGGGGTTCGATTCCCTGCGGTGTCCTGCAAGTCTTTGGCGTTGACGTGAAAGCATTTTTTTACTGCAGCAGTTATCAGAAACTTAAAACTATTGTTTTAAACTTGCATACAGGAATATGTAAGACTGTCTTTACACATTCAGAAGTCTTTCCTTCCTCCGGTCTCTGCAGCTCGTCCTCCATCAGCTGACGGTGTTCACTTACATAAACAGCTGCTGTCATCATTTTAAAGCTGCTCTCCTCTCTTCTGCTTCAGATGTAAATGGTAAAAGGATCTGTACTTGTATAGATCTTTTCTAGTCTTCCAACCACTCAAAGGGCTTTTTATATATATATATATATATATATATATATATTTTTTTATTTTTTTTTTATTTATATATATACTTTATTTATATTTATATTTTTATTTATATATATACTTTATTTATATTTATATTTTTATTTATATATATACTTTATTTATATTTATATTTATATATATATATATATACTTTATTTATATTTATATATATACTTATACTTTATTTATATTTATATTTATATATATATACTTATTTATTTATTCATTTATATATATATATATCCCAAATATATTTAATTAAAGTGATTTAAAACAAAGAAAAAGCAGGAAATCCTCACATTTGAGAAACTGGAACCAGAAAACATTCTGCATTTTACTTCATAAATGACATAAACCATTCATTGGTTGTCAAACTTCCCTTTTTAAACTATAGTTTTCATTGGAATGACATTTACAAATATGTTGAAATTTTCATTTATTTTTTCTACATCAGCTAGTTTGTATAAAGTCAGTTTGTGTAATTAGTAGAGTGACTTTTATGACCTTTTTATGACTTGTCTATAATATACGATTACTTTTTTAAGACTTTTTCTTCATTAAACGTCACAAGGTGCAACAACCTCAGCATTAATATAAACTTTTGTTTTGCACGTTGAGTTTATTGATCAAATTAACTCTTTACAGGATTTATCTGAGAGAAAAAGTAGAAGATCTGATTACTGTTGCTGGCTCTTTCAAAATAAAAGCCCCTCCCAAATAAATAAACAACAAAAGAGCCCAGACAGAAGCAGATACCATTTTCTGTATTCAAAGTTTCAACATTTAGTGCAAGTTTTGCAAACATTAAATCATCATTCATTCATCAGGTTGCTGCAAG
>JACSYO010002149.1:230000-259290 GCA_016806645.1 Ophiodon elongatus
AGAGAGAAAAGAGGGGAGAGAAAAGGAGGGGGAGAGAGAGAGAGAGAGGGGGAGAGAAAAAGGGGGAGGGAGGGAGGGAGAGAAAAAGGGGGAGGGAGGGAGGGAGGATATATATATAACCCCAGTAAAAGGTGTGTTCTACCCGCAGGGTGTAGTTGATGGTGTTCTGCTTCTCGTACTGAGACACCACCAGAGTGAAGGTGTGTGTTCCTGCGCTGGTCAGCTTCATCTTGGTCAGGTAGTGAGGGCTGTTGATGCGGATGCCGTCGATGTAAGGAGGGGGGTCCGCTGTGAGGGGGGAGGGGGGGGAGGAGAGGGGGGAGAGGGGGGAGATAGGGTTAGTTTATACTCAATCCCTATTGACATGTTTGGGGATTAAACAGATGGTAAATCCACTTTTAGAGGCTTTAGAAGCAGGAAGTCTGAAAAAAAATCTTCATTTAAGTAAATATTTTGCAGCCAAATTAAATTATTTACAGGATATTCAACCTTTGTTTCTTAATAATTACTTTTTTTCTGCACAGGGTTCATATAAAGTTAATAAAGTCAGTCCATTAATATGAGATATGAGAATCCCTCCTCGTCATCGTGGAGGTTTATGGCGTACACGCGTCGTCTTTATTGATTCTCCACAGTTCTTTTCGTGGGTACGCCCCCCGGTGGTGAGGAGAATAACGCAGCGCCGCCTCACCTGGGTAGTAAACCTTCTTCCCGTCCGTCTTGTAGACCACGAGCGTGATGAACTCCCTGTTTTGTGCAAAATCATCCTGAAGGGGCGAACAGAGAGAAGACGGTCAGCAGGTGGGGGGGGGGAGGCCGACGGCTTCACAAACGCACAGCGAGCGTCTCCCTGCCTTGTCCGTGATGTGTCTGGTGAGCAGCACCCACACCGCGGCCCCCCCCGTCGGGCACTGGACCTCCAGCTTGAACTGGGGGTTGTTGGCCAGACTGTAGACGTCCTTCACCGGGCCCTGCTTCCCATCCCAGCTACTGCAGACACACACACACACACACACACACACACACCGCACTGAGCACATACACACTCACAATGCATCTATGTGTTGGGGAACACACACACACACACACACACACACACACCTGTGAATACAGGAGGAGTCTTTGAACAGGGCGGGGTTCCAGCTCAGGTAGATGACGTCATAGTACTGACAGAGGTCCTCCCAGGAGATCCAGAAAACACCTGGAGGGCAAAATATATGTTATTTGATGGAGCGCCCATCACACATCAGAAGCACCGTCACTGGCAGAGGTGGAGACTCGAGTTGATGCTCCACCATCTGCAGAGATTCTCTCTCCTGACCACCAGGGGGCGACTCCTCTGGTTGTATAGAAGTCAAAGCTTCATGTGTTAAAGCTGCATTCTCTCTCCTGACCACCAGGGGTGACTCCTCTGGTTGTATAGAAGTCAAAGCTTCATGTGTTAAAGCTGCATTCTCTCTCCTGACCACCAGGGGGCGACTCCTCTGGTTGTATAGAAGTCTATAGAAAATGACTCTACTTCTCTTTGATTTATTCCCTCAGTAAACATTGTAAACATGAGTTTATGTCTCAATCTCTAGTTTCAAGTCTTCTTCAATACAGCATGATGTTCATTTAGTAAATTATGGTCCATTTAAAGTCAAACAGACCATAAAGCAGGGGATGCTTTAGGGGCGGGGCTACAGGTTGATTGACAGGTCTCTACGTCCTCCTCAGTCCACCTATGGTCACTTCCTGTTTATTAGTTGCAAAAAACATGGCGACGACCGTAATCCAAGATGGCTACGGTGAAACTCGAGGCTTCAAAATGTATTTACATAAAAAAAAAAAAAAAAAGTAAATACCGTTATCAAACTTCTGTGCTGTTTTGGGGTCAAAGTTGAGGTACTTGAGGAGTTCTGGTGTCCAGTTCTTCTCGTCTCGCTCGCTGTACCGGCCCTTCCACCGCAGGTGACTCCACGGGTTCTTCAGCTGCAGGAACCTCATTCCCTACGGAGAGACCACACACCGTGAAGCAGCCCAATTCACCCGGAACATTCCCCCGCCCAAGATCATAAACATACCCGCACACAGTAACCATGCCAACCTTGTGATCCCTGATGTCGAGGACGGCGTAGGCGTGCGTCGGCACCAAACCCCACTTCTCCCCTTCTTCCTCTGACATCACCCCCGTCGCCGTGGTGACGAGGACGTCGCCCCTGTGAAACCTGGGGGGACGGAGAGGAGGGAATAAAGCCCGGAGTGTGAGGGGGGGAAAAACAAACAAAAACAAATAACAAATAAAGAGTTCCTCAGTGAACGCCTTTGTGCGTCGCTCACCTCTGGTAGAGCATGCGGAAGGTGTCGTCCTTGCTGAAGGACTGATTGTCCGAGTGCATCGCGATGCGTTCGGGGATCCAGCCGGTGAGCGCGTGCAGGTCGATGTTCTGGAACACGGGGAGGAATTCAGCAAAAAAAAAAAAAACGACCTACTCGTGTTTTTATCTGAAAAAAAAAAAAAACTTCTTTGGACGATTTTTGTGCGATTTTTAAAAAAAGAAGTGGAAGCGACTCCGAAGCGTTTCAGGACAAAACTCCCAGAAACTCGTCGAGAAGTTCGAATAAAATACATGAATCACTCTGAAAACTCATTTAAACTGTAAAGCTCTGTCACACAGCTTTCTAGGTTTTTTTGCTCCCGATTCTCAGAAATTAAAAAATAAAAAAAAATAATCCCCTGGCTTCTCCGCCTGCACTCACCGAGTTGGAGCCGGGGAAGTCGTAGCCTCCCATCACCTTCATGTAGGCCTTCTCTATCAGGGAGACCCAGAGCTCGTTCCTGTTGCTGGAGTAGGAGCACAGCAGCTCCCCGTTACGGTCCACCGGCAGGTAGTCGTCTATGATCACCTGCAGAGGGAGGGGGACAAACCTCAGTACTAGTTCGTCTATATGCTGACATTCTCTTAACATTTCACATACATTTTTATAGAAAATTCAATAATAAAAGGTTATTCAGCTGGTTGCAATCTGCATCTTCACCACAAGAGGGCGCCAAATCACGCACACTGTCCCTTTAAGGCCCGTTCTCGCTGCAGGGCTCCTCTCGTCCATGTTTTATCGTAATAAATGTATAACCTTCACTTATCAAAACATAACAGGCTCCTCTCTGCCGTGTGCTCTGTGTCTCGTAGTGTTTTATTTCTACAGGTGAACTGAACGTGGGTCTCGGTCTTTTACCTTCCTGGGAACTCCGTTGATGTGGAGCTTGACCATGTATTTACCACAGGGGTTATACTCTGGTTCCCCTCGTCTGTTCTGAGGGAAGATGACGCTGTAACACACACACACACACACACACACACACACACACACACACACACACACACAAACTCACAAATTAAAATCTAGTTTTTTAGTATGCATATACTTAGCCCATGTTTGCTTTGATTTGAGCAGCTCAAAAACACAAAAAGACTCAAAAGTACAGATAAAAAGAGAAGTAAAAATAAGAATAAGTAAAATAAGAGGTATAAGTATAGTATAATAGGAGCAATAAAAGACAAATGTACGAGCTAAGTGGAGCACATGACATATAACCGCAATGCACCCTGGTTCTTTTCCAGCCTCGGGACCTTTGTTAGGAGTTAAAGTAACACGGTGTGATAAGTAGCAGCCAGTCTAGAATATGTCCCCAAAAAAAACAAACAGAAATACATCCAAAGTCACTGTAGATATTGTCAAAGTAAGTTTTGGCAAGAGTTATAATCATGTACATGATTATAACTCATAAAAGAGTTATAATCATGTACATGATTATAACTCATAAAAGTGAGAACGTAGCGGCTGCACTCGGCACCTGGTGATGAGCTTCTTGTTGTAGCGCCTCTCGTAGGCCGCGCTGATGGCCAGCGACGCCACGAAGGAGCAGTCGGACACCACCGTCTGGACGGAAGGAGAGAGGGGCACATTCACCATACAGGTTGAGGGGCTGTCACATTCATTATACAGGTTGAGGGGCTGTCACATTCATCATACAGGTTGAGGGGCTGTCACGTTCACCATACAGGTTGAGGGGCTGTCACATTCACCATACAGGTTGAGGGGCTGTCACATTCATCATACAGGTTGAGGGGCTGTCACGTTCACCATACAGGTTGAGGGGCTGTCACGTTCACCATACAGGTTGAGGGGCTGTCACATTCACCATACAGGTTGAGGGGCTGTCACGTTCACCATACAGGTTGAGGGGCTGTCACGTTCACCATACAGGTTGAGGGGGACATTCACCATACAGGTTGAGGGGCTGTCACATTCACCATACAGGTTGAGGGGCTGTCACATTCACCATACAGGTTGAGGGGCTGTCACATTCACCATACAGGTTGAGGGGCTGTCACATTCACCATACAGGTTGAGGGGCTGTCACATTCACCATACAGGTTGAGGGGCTGTCACATTCATCATACAGGTTATGGGGCTGTCACATTCACCATACAGGTTGAGGGGCACATTCGTCATACAGGTTGAGGGGCTGTCACATTCATCATACAGGTTGAGGTGCCACATTCATCTCAGGTTGAGGGGCTGTCATTCACCATACTGAGGGGTCACCATACAGTGGGCTGGTCACATTCATCATACAGGTTGAGGGTTCACATTCACATCAGTGAGGGGTTACGTTCACCAGGTGAGGGTGTCACATCACCATACAGGTTGAGGGGTTGTCACATTCATCATACAGGTTGAGGGTGTCACATTCATCATACAGGTTGAGGGGTTGTCACGTTCACCATACAGGTTGAGGGGCTGTCACATTCATCCTAGCCAACCGAAACAACAACTAAAAGGCGGTCGTCGTGGCGACGTCGTGCGGGAGTCGTTGTTCCCGCTGTTAAACGATTTGTTTACGTTACGTTTAGTCATGTTGATTCAAATTATGAAGGTTGACGGACCTGTTTGATGCTGAAGCTGGACACGGACATGATCATGGTCGGGTTGTTGCAGATCTCGTCCGGTCGGACCCAGCGGGAGAAGATGGCTTTCTGTTTGGGCGACAGCGCCAGTTTCCCTGTTTTGTCCCTGGTGAGGAGAACAAACAGGAAGCAAAGACGTTTAGTGACAGTTTGAACATTTTAACTGAACCTCCAGCATTGATTGAGGCCTCCAGTTTCGTCAGTTAAAGACTTCTATGACTCTTATTTCTATAAAAACCTCTTCTCATGAAGCCACATTTTAAACTATTCATTACGCTGTTCCTTCAGTACATCAGGAGCTTCCCATATAACCCCTACTGATCTTCTTTTAATATGTATAATTTACACGTAAGAGCCAATTAACCATGTATTTATATTGGGTTGAATTGTTTATGTCGGCATATTGCTTACCTTCTGATATTATTTAAATTTGTATCAGTTTTCTTTTCAGATATATGATACAGCATATATGTTGTGTCGTTTGCCATTGGTAGACACATGGAAGAGATAACTAATGTATTTATTTTATAACACCGAGAGGCGAGACGTAGCCTCGATGGTCACAACACGAGGACGTTCTGAATGTGAAGCTGATAAAATATTAGAAAGCAAAACTCACGAGAAAGGGACCGGAAAGGCGAACCGCTCCCTGAGGTCCACGCTCATGAAGGGCACGTAGGCGATGCCGTTGATGGTGGACGTGCTCCTGGAGATGAGGAAGCAAAAGGTTTCAGACGCTCAGGGATGTGGCTTGGGATTTCAAGAGAGAAACTTACTTTTTTTTTTAGACCCATTGTTGGTGGCGACCACCAGGCCGTCCACCGGGGGGCGCCAAAGCCAAGATTATCTTTCTTTAATTTAAAATCGGCTTCTCGGCTTATTTTAGTTTTTGGTGTCGACCGGTTGGTCCAAGTTAAAGACGCCATGAGCAGAGTACGCCACAAAATGGTGAAATCACGTCCTGCATTAAATTTCCCAACTTTTTTACTCACTCTTACATCATTTATTTTACTTTTTCCGTTTAGTTTCAATATCAGAAAACAGGTGATGTTGCTTCTGAATTGTTTATGTTCATCGTCAACTTTAAAAGCGTTTTGACAGTCAAATATTCAGACACAATTATTTTTACATTTAAACTCACCTCGTCCTTGACTTGACTGAAGGAAATGTAATTTGTTACCACATCAGGACTCGTTTTCTAAGATATTTATGTCAATGTGAAATAATGTAAAGGGGCATTAGGGGCAATTAATTATATTAAATAGGAGATGCACTCAAAACCACAGCACACCCAAAAGGCAAGCACACGTGAGAGGTCATGTGACTCGACGGGACAGAAAAAGCCGCCGTGAGGGGATTCGCGGTGCAGGTTCTGGTTGCCTAGCGACGGCATCCGGGACCCGTCGCGGGTTCAGGGTTACCTGAGCACCTCGATCTCGTCGGACGTGTAGCGCTGACCCTGCTGGGGCTCGCTGGACTGGACCGCCCGGACCGGCTGGGGTTGCGGTCGGTCGTGGAGGCTGAAGTCCGGCCCGAGGGGGAAAAACTGGCGGACCGGACCCCCGGAGGCGGCGCCGGCGCCGGGCTTGGCTCCAGGAGGCCCCGTTGGAGTTGATCTGGACTGGGACTCTTTGAGACCCTCCGCCCTGAAAGAGCATAGTGGAGAAGTTGTTGTTGTTGTTGTTGTTGTTGTTGTTGTTGACGTTTGGGCTTCACAACAAGACGTTTCACCTGTCTAGAGCTTGACGCGCCAGCTGCTTCAGCTTGGTCTGCAGAGCCTGGTCCGAGGTCTCGTTGGACTGTCACAAACACAGAAGGAGAGTGTAAAATAAACAATGAGAGAGAGAGAGAGAGAGAGAGAGACAGAGAGAGAGAGAGAGAGAGAGAGAGAGAGAGAGAGAGAGAGAGAGAGAGAGAGAGAGAGAGAGAGAGACAGACAGAGATAGAGAGAGACAGAGAGACAGAGAGAGAGAGAGACAGAGAGAGAGAAAGAGAGGGAGAGAGAGAGAGACAGAGAGAGAGAGAGAGAGAGAGAGAGAGAGACAGACAGACAGACAGAGAGAGAGAGATAGAGAGATAGAGAGAGAGAGAGAGAGACAGACAGAGATAGAGAGATAGAGAGATAGAGAGAGAGGCCCAGAGAGAGAGAGAGAGAGAGAGAGAGAGAGAGAGAGAGAGAGAGAGAGAGAGAGAGAGAGAGAGAGAGAGAGAGAGAGAGAGAGAGAGAGCGAGCTACCGCGTTGATGCACAGCTCCACAGCCTGAGTGTACAGCTCAACGGCTTCGTCGTCGTTTCCCTTCTCGTCTTCCTCGAAGGCCTGGGTCACCAGGAAGTGAGCTCGCTCCAGGTCCACCTGCTGCCGGGACTTCAGCGGGTCACTCTTCTGGGCCTGGACTGGGGTCAGAGGTCAGAGGTCAAGGGCAGGTGTGGTCAGGACACAAAACAGATACTTTGTGACGAGAAACCATGTTGACTACAGCTACAAATAGGAAAACTGTTTCATTTTATTATTATTTTATATTTCTACATATTTATTTACATAAGCTTATATATATTTCATATATATATATAGATATATATATCTATATATATATATTATATATATAGATATATATATCTATATATATATAGATATATATATCTATATATAGATATATATAGATATATATATTTCATATATATAGATATATGCAAGCTTATATAAATAAATAAATAAACATATATAGATATATATGCAAGCTTATGTAAATAAATGTGTAGAAATAAAAACTAAAAATATATATAAAATTACATATATATTTAATTTATACTTATTTACATAAGCTTGCATATATATATATATATATATATATATATATATATATATATATATATATATATATATATATATATAATATAATTATTATTAAATTATATAATAAAATATAAATAGTAATACTAATAGACAAAATATCAGATACAACCTATATAGATATATATATCTATATCTATATATATCGATATCTATATCTATATCTATCTATATCTATATATATCTATATATATATATATATATATATATATATTTTGTCCACCCCATTTAAATCAATGAGGGTAGAATCAGTTGGTCTAAAAGTCTAAAAGTCAGGTTCAGACTGGAGTCATTCTTAAGCAACAGCACTAGTATTATAAGCGTAGTGAGAAAACTTGTATTTATTTATTGTATGCATATTTCTTTCCTGGGTGGATTAAAAAATATATATGAAAAAGTTTGAGAATTAAAAAACAAACAAACAGAAAGGAGCAGGAACATGCAACAACTAAACGTCATCCAACAAAACAGGACACTCCCACAGTGGTCACACCCAACACACACACACACACACACACACACACACACACACACACACACACACACACACACACACACACACACACACACACACACACAGTCACGGAAAAGGAAAGTATGACCTTAGGGCTCACTCAGTGACATTCCTGAACAATTCCTGACTTATTAATAATCATAAGCACGTCACCTCTTCTCCTTTCAGATAATTAACTTCAGGCTAATTAAGGATAATAACAGAAACACTTAACTACTTTCGGGAAATTATCAGCTGGTAACAATTACAGGCATAAACTATTCGTAGGGAGTATGTAAAATGCAACGTACATTCATTTCAAGTTGCACACGGAAGCGCTGGATGGGAAGCAACATGATTCGGAAATTCGTAATCAAACAAACAATTCCCGAGGTAAATAAAAGGTAAAATAAAAATGCAAGAATTTAAGTCGGCAAAAGTAGTTTAAAACTAGTAGAAACTCTTTGATTTCCACAGTGGCTTTTGTTTAATGGTCCTTAAATAAAACACTCGCGCCCCAGTTTTCTTAGTCACTGCTCACATATGATGCAATGACGAGCAATAATTAAAATAAAAACAGTGAATCTGCCGAGTCACTTGTCAGGTGAGCTCACCGGCATTGTGGAGGGCCTGGACTCGATCCAGGTACTCGTTCACTTTGTCCTGGATCCCCTCCAGTTTGGACCCCGCCATGCCGGCATATATCAGGGCCTGGGCTGCCTCCTGTGGCAAAATAAAAAATAGGTATTTATTATAACATGCACAACAAATCACAGAGGAGCAGTGGTTGACAAATAATGTCTTAGATCTCAGACTTCAACGATGCTAAATATAAATAATAGTATCAATGATGCTAAATAATTAAATATGTACACGGAAAATCACACGAGGGAAAAAATGAGAATCTAAGACATAAAACAGTGCAAAGGTTAATAAAGGGATACGATACAATATGTATAAAATATAACATAAAATAACGTGGTAATTATTAATTGGAAAATAAATAGCATGTATATGCCTATGAGAAGTAGTATATATATATAAAACACACATATATATATATATATATATATATATATATATATATATATATATATATAAATTATATATATTTTTTATAGATATTTTTAGATATTTATCGCAGGTGTGAAACAAGTGTTTTGCTTTGTTATTGTTGTACAACACACAACAACAATAACAAAGCAAAACACTTCCTTAAGGTGTAGATCTGTATATATATATATATGTATATGTATATATATATATATATATATATATATATATATATATAATACCGCAGGTGAGAAACAGAAAGGAAGTGTTTTGCTTTGTTATTGTTGTACAATAACAAAGCAAAACACTTCCTTAAGGTGTATATATATATATATTTACCGCAGGTGTGAAACAGTAAGGAAGTGTTTCGCTTTGTTATTGTTGTACAACAACATAATTAAGAAGTAGCAGGATCTTTAAAAAGCGGAGCACACAAATGTAAACAGAACTATAATCTAACAATAATAATAAAAAACATTTTTAATGAAATAAAATAGCTAAATGCCACTCACACCTGTCCAGGAGGAAGCCGCTCACCTTGTAATAAAACACGGCCTCGTGGTATTTGCCACTCTGGTCGTGCGTGACGGCTGTTTTGGCGAACGTGACGGCATCGACCTCCAGCGCCGCGCTGTCCATGCTGAGGCCCGAGACACGTCCTCAAACGCGGCGGCCCGAGCTGTGCGGGTCGCGGGGGGGTTTCTCCTGCTTCACCGTCTGACAGGTGAGAGCGCTCCACGGCTGCGGAAAACAAAACAACCGTGTTTGTTTCCGGGGGAGCCACGGGTTCGCGCAGGCGCAGTAGAGGACTCGGGGCGAAACTGCGTGCTGCGTTCACGTGCGGTAGGAAACAACTGAGGTTGTTTTGTTTTTTTTAACGAATGCAAAACAAAAGAATGTACAGTATGTACATTAATTAATTAACGTGTAAAACCCTTGATGGATTTTAAAGGATATTTAAAAATAATATGAGGTATGAATAATGATACAGTATAATAATTACAATAGGAATTATTATTATTATTATAAAAAACATTTTAAAACCAAAATTTAATTTCCAAATGCAAAACAATTTTGTTTTATATAACACTCAAATTAGTTCATTTTCTAAAATAAATGAAAATGTGTAATACCGATGATGGATTTTAAAGGATATTTGAAAATAATATGATATATGACGGATGAATAATGACACAATATAATAACAACAATAGCAATTATTATTATTCTAAAAAAATGATTAATTCTCAATTTTATTTTCCAAATTCAAAACAAAAGAATGTATATGACAGTCAAATTAGTTCATTTTCAAAAAGAAATGAAAATGTGAAATACCTTTGATGGATTTAAAAGGATATTTGAAAATAATATGACATGATAATTGTGTGTCTATGATTTTTTTTGTTTGGGACTTTTGGGTATATATAATATACATATATTGTATTTTGTTTGTTTGCCTTTTGCAAAACCAAAAAATTTATATAACAGGCAAATTAGGTAATTTTCAAAAATAAATGAAAATGTGTCAAACCCTTTATGGATTTTAAAGCATATTTGAAAATAATATGATATATGAGATATGAATAATTATACACTATGATAATAATTGCTATTGTTATTATTATATATATATTATATAAAAAAAGAATGTTTGAAAATAATATATGTGACGCATGAATAATGATACACTATGATAATAACAATAGCATGTATTATTATAAAAAAAATAATTAATACTCAATTTTATTTTCCAAATTCAAAACAAAAGAATGTATATGATTTTTTTTGTTTGGGACTTTTGGGTATATATAATATACATATAGTGTATTTTGTTTGTTTGCCTTTTGCAAAACAAAAAAAATTATATAACAGGCAAATGAGGTAATTTTCAAAAATAAATGAAAATGTGTCAAACCCTTTATGGATTTTAAAGCATATTTGAAAATAATATATGTGACATGAAAAACGATACACTCTACCTCATCATCGAAGGCTTTATCTCTCTTCCAAAATCAATTGCGAGGCCCTCTGAGCAGAGGATCCTGAATCTTGATCAGTTGTGATATGTTTACTGTGTCCCGCCTCCAATCTGCAGCTGGACAGAGGCCGAGCAGAGAGAGGTTGGTTGGACAGATGGTCACCTGGGGGAGCAGACAGGTGTCGGAGCTTGAAGTTTCAACAATGTTGCAACCTTGTGCAGGAACGGCAGGTGCACAAAACTCACACGCACACACACACGCACGCACACACGCACGCACACACACACACACACACACACAGGAGGAGGACAGAGTTAAGGTACACAGGACTTACAATTTCCACACTTTTATTCCCCCCCCCCCTCGGGTCCAGCGGACCCCAACTTTTCAACAATGTTGCAACTTGTTGCGGGAACGGCAGGTGCAGACACACACAACTCACACTCTCACACTCACGCACACGCACACGCACACACACACACACACGCACACGCACACACACACACACGGACACACGCACACGCGCACGCACACGCACGAACGCACACGCACGCACGCACACGGACACACGCACATACGCACACACACGCACGCACACGCACACAGACACACACGCACACGCACATACGCACACACACACGCACGCGCGCACACACACACGCACACACGCACGCATACACACACACACGCATACACACACACACACACGCACACACACACACACACACACACACACACACACACACAGGAGGAGGACAGAGTGAAGGCAGGACCTACAATTCGCCCTGGGTCTAGTGGATATGATGAATATGATTATTATTTCAGAGTCTATATATCTATATAACTCCTCCGTGAATCGCTACATTAACGTGGTGGAGGAGTTTGAGTGGCTCAGTGATCCTCGGAGCTATGTTGTCCGGGGCATCAGCCCCTGGTCGGGTCTCCCAAGACAAACAGGTCGCAGGGGAGAGTCCAGACTAAGAACGGTTCAAAAACCCCGATGAACAGCAGCACACGGACTAAGGCCACCTCGCCCGGACCAGGGAAACCGGGGCACCCTCCCGGAGCCAGACCCGGGAGGGGAGCTCGTAGGCGAGCGTCTGGTGGCCGGGCCTTCGCCCATGGGGCCCGGTCGGGCTCAGCCCGAAGAAACATCATGGAGCAGCCACCCTGTGGACCCACCACCCGCAGGGATAAGCATCGGGGTCGGGTGCTATGTGGACCGGGCGGCAGGCCGGGCAGGGGGCCTGGGCGAGCTGATCGCCGGCGGGCCCCCGGCTGAGCGCCGCCGTGTTGGAGTTCTACCCGGGGAGCGAGAGGGTCGCCTCCCTGCGCCTGCGGGTTGCGGGGAGTAAGGCTCTGACTGTTGTTTGTGCCTATGCACCGAACAGCAGTTCAGAGTATCCGGCCTTCTTGGAGTCGGTGGGAGGGGTCCTGGAAAGGGTGCCTCCTGCTGACTCCATAGTTCTCCTGGGAGACTTCAACGCTCACGTGGGCAACGACAGAGAAACCTGGCGGGGGGTGATTGGGAGGAACGGCTTGCCTGATCTGAACCCGAGTGGTGTCTCGCTGTTGGACTTCTGTGCTAGCCACGGTTTGTCCATAACGAACACCATGTTCGAACATAGGGTGGCTCATAAGTGTACCTGGTACCAGAACACCTTAGGCCGTAGATCAATGATCGACTTTGTAATCGTTTCATCTGATCTGCGGCCGTATGTCTTGGACACTCGGGTGAAGAGAGGAGCAGAGCTGTCAACTGATCACCACCTGGTGGTGAGTTGGATCAGATGGCAGGGGAATCGGCTGGAGAGACCCGGCAAGCCCAAACGTGTAGTGAGGGTGAACTGGGAACGTCTGGCGGAGGATCCTGTCCTGGAGGTCTTCAACTCCCACCTCCGGAAGAACTTCTCACACATCCCAAGGGAGGCTGGGGACATGGAATCCGAGTGGACCATGTTCAAAGCCTCTATTGTGGACGCGGCCGCTAGGAGCTGTGGTCGGAAGGTCACCGGTGCCTGTCGTGGCGGTAACCCGAGAACCCGGTGGTGGACACCGGGGGTGAGGGAAGCCGTCAAACTGAAGAAGGAGGCCTTTCGGGCCTGGTTGGCTCGGGGGTCTCCTGAAACAGCGGAGAGGTACCGGCAGGCCAAAAGGGCTGCAGCTGCGGTGGTCGCGGACGCTAAAACTCGGGCATGGGAGGAGTTCGGGGAGGCCATGGAGAAGGACTTTCGGTTGGCCTCAAGGAAGTTCTGGCAAACCATCCGACGGCTCAGGAAGGGAAAGCAGGGCTTACCCCAGGCTGTGCTCAGCACGGGGGGGGAACTGCTGACCCGGACGGGGGACATCGTCGGGTGGTGGAAAGAGCACTTTGAGGAACTCCTAAACCCGGCCAACATGTCCTCTAGAGAGGAGGCAGTGCCTGACGACTTGGGGGGGGTCGCATCCATATCCTTGGCAGAGGCCACTAAGGTAGTCAATAAGCTCCTTTTCAATGTCGCATGGGGGTCGGGAACAGTGCCCATGGACTGGCAGACTGGGGTGGTGGTTCCCATTTTCAAAAAGGGGGACCGGAGAGTGTGCTCGAATTATCGGGGTATCACACTACTCAGCCTCCCGGGGAAAGTGTATGCCAGGGTGCTGGAAAGGAGGCTCCGACCGATTGTCGAACCTCGGATTCAAGAGGAGCAGTGCGGATTCCGTCCCGGTCGTGGAACAGTGGACCAGCTCTTTACCCTCGCAAGACTACTGGAGGGGTCCTGGGAGTTTGCCCAACCAGTCTACATGTGTTTTGTGGACTTGGAGAAGGCCTTCGACCGGGTCCCTTGGGGGTTTTTGTAGGGGGTGCTGCGGGAGTATGGGGTGCCGGACCCGTTATAACGGGCCATCCGGTCTCTGTACGACTGCAGTAGGAGCTGTGTTCGTATTCTCGGCAATAAGTCAGACGCGTTCCCGGTGGGTGTTGGCCTCCGCCAGGGCTGCCCTTTATCACCGGTCCTGTTCGTGACTTTCATGGACAGGATATCTAGGCGCAGCCGGGGGGAGGAGAACGTCGGGTTCGGGGGTCTCGGGATCGCCTCTCTGCTGTTCGCAGATGATGTGGTCCTGTTAGCCTCTTCGGACCATGACCTCCAGCATTCACTGGGGTGATTTGCAGCCGAGTGTGACGCGGCGGGGATGAGGGTAAGCACATCCAAATCCGAGGCCATGGTGCTCTGCCGGAAACCGGTGGATTGCTCCCTCCGGGTGGGGACGCAGTGCCTGCCGCAAGCAAAGGAGTTCAAGTATCTCGGGGTCTTGTTCACGAGTGAGGGTAAGATGGAGCGGGAGATCGACCGACGGATCGGTGCGGCTGCAGCAGTAAAACAGGCGCTGCACCGGACCGTCTTGGTGAAGAGGGAGCTGAGCCGGAAGGCAAAGCTCTCAATTTACTGGGCGGTCTACGTTCCGACCCTCACCTATGGTCACGAACTCTGGGTCGTGACCGAAAGAACGAGGTATATATATATACACATTTAGTGAGACATTAAATATGTAAATTCTAAAGTTATTTGTGTATTCATATACATATATACATATACTGTACATATATATATCCGTATATATATATATACGGATATATATATATATATGTATGTATATTTATATATATATATATACGGATATATATGTATATGTATATACATATATATATATATATGAATACACAAATATCTTTAGAATTTACATATTTAATGTCTCACTAAATGTGTGATTTATTTTCATACTGTATAAAGCAGATCTTTTAGGAATCAACCAGATTCATTCATAGATCGATGCAGACGCTTTACTGACTTTCCTGCTTTAACAACATTAAACAACATTAAAGGTTATTCCAGTGATGATTCGTGATGATCCTCAGCAGCGTTCATTTCATCTCAAATACACACAAACATCTACAATAGCACACAAACAATGTTGGAACCCGATTTCTAGGAAACTAGAACCTTTTTAGTGTTATCGTCTGAATATGTAACAACTTTGGATCTTAATTTCTGAGCTTTATATTCCACTGTAGCTTATTTAGTCACAAAACGTTTATGCTTCAAATAAATATGAGGGATTTGGAAGTTTTCAGAGGACTTCAAACTCACTTTGCAGCAAAAGTGAATTTGGTTGCAATCACAAAAAGATGCTGTTGCTAGGTTACGACTCTTGTCATCCTTTCACCAGCTAAGCTAAATTGAGGAAATAATGAATAATAATGAATATGCACAAACCTGATCTGTGGAGCTGAACTCGAGGGTTGAAAACAGCCTCCAGTAGTTTATGTCGTCGCTCATTTTCTCTTAAAAGAGAAACTTCCTCCTCGTAACCTGCTGTGAATCCGTCAAACAGCCCGGAAATGTCTTCAGCGGCCACGTGGAGTCGCTGTTTCACCAACACTCTCAGCTTTTCTGCTCTCGACATGGAGACAGACACCGTGACAGAAGCTATTCCTCCACTAAAATACAAAAGTCCTCAAAAGTTTCTCTTCAGAAGTAAAAACTGAGTGAAAAACAGTTTTTTCTCCCTCAAACCAAAACTGCTGCCGTTGCTAGAATACGACGCTACGTTTGTCACGTAACGCTGATTTCCTTTTGCCAGTAGGTGGCGCTTTGACTTTGAGTGAAAATAGGCTTGTCGATATCCTCAGGCCCTTACTTTTATCAAGCATGACAAGTTAGGGGCAGATTCGAGGAAGTCCAGTTGAGTTACATGAGCTTGTTTAATGAGGATTCAGGTAAAATGGTCGCCACGCCACGGTCACGCCGTTCCGTGAAACTTAAAGCTTTTGATAACTTTTATTCACAAAGGTCTTTAGATCATACTGATCAAATTTGAAGTGGATCTGACGAACTCCCTAGGAGGAGTTCGTAAAAGTAAATACAAATGGCCGACCTCCGGTACGGTTTAGAGCTTGGTGGCATGATACTTTTTTTAAAGTCTCCATATGTTACATGTGCCTACCAAATTTCATATATGTAGGGCAAACGCAGCGCTGGGGCTGCTCTTTTGAAAATGTGTAGGGGGCGCTATTCACATTTTTAACGGCCAAGCCAAAAACCCACATAAATTATTTATTTCCATCACCTATGACACATGTGTAAAGTTGCAAGAGTTTTTGAGCATCCTAAGCCACTAAACAATCAGCTTCATTTTACGTGGCATTGATGCGTCGCCACGGCAACGGAGTTTCACGAAAACTCACAATATTCATGATAATGCATCAGCAATGTGTTAAGGCTTTCCATACCAAATTTGATTGATTTGGTAAATCTGGTCAACTGGCTGGGAGGAATACATCAAGGTATAAAACGTGTCATTTCCTTTTGCCAGTAGGTGGCGCTATGACAATTTGAAAATTTCTCTGGGGAAATGTGCTCAAGCCTGGACCGGCATCATGCATGAGACATTTTGGGTGGATCGGATGATGAACCTTGGAGTTACAACAACTTTCTCAAACATAGTGAACCGCACAAAATGGGAGTGTAATGGGCGCCACGCCACGTCAAGGCCGTTGAGAAAAAACTGACGATTTTGATAACATTTCATTATAAAGGTCTAAAGAGCATCCTGAGCAAATTTGAAGTCGATCGCATAAATTCTGTAGGAGGAGTTCGTAAAAGTACAAAGGCTGAAAAAGAAGAAAAAGGACAAAAAAGCCAAAATTGGCCGAATTACTGTAGCACCCCCTAGTGTCTAAATGGCATAATAATTTTGAGGTATGTTACAGAATGCAATGTGCACATATGCTGCAAATCCTGTGACACTAGGCCCAATGGTTTTGAAGTTATAAGTATTGATGTACAAGCCACGCCCCTAAGAAGTTAATTGGTCCCTATCTTATGAATGCAATAAGATATCAACAAGCTTTTCATAATTTTTGAAGATGTAGCTCCAATAATGACCCAAAGCAAGACCCAGCTTGTAGGAGGAGTTTGCAAGAATATGTTTTTCACAAAATTCAAAATGGTGGAAAATTTAAGTAGGCGGAGCTCAGGGCTCTGGGAGGCTTTTTTGTAGAACAGGTGGAAATGGACATGTTTGTCAAATTTCAAGTCAATAGGACAAACTGGCTGAGGGGCGTCACCTGTCAAAGTTCTAGAGCCATTCTTTAATACACAAAAATGGCATCTATATCAGATTATTCTCACAACGCCTGACAAGTGTGCCAAATTTGGTGAGTTTTCGAGCATGACAAGTACCCCAAATATGTGCCCAATTGCGTCCTTAGAATTTCAATAGGGTCCTCCCGGACCGACTACGTCAGTGCTCGGACCCTAATTAATACATAACTGCACTGTATTAGAAAATGTAGGAGCTCTTTCAGGATGGAGCAAGCAATCCATAAGGGTGGAAACCACGAGGAACTCTGATTTTAAGTTAAGAATCCTTTATTAAATAAAGGATATCCTAAGTGCCTCAGATGCTTCCACTCTCCTTGCTAATAACAAGGACTTCTTTCTTACTCAAAGTGGACAGTGGACAGTATTAGTACGTCGATGACTTTGTTCAATGAAGCTGCAGACGAAGAGAAAGCTGTGTTTTTTAGTCGAATTGGTAAAGATGAGGATGGCACCTCAACAACAGGTGCACATCAAATATTCTGAGGAAGAAGAGCCAATAAATACTGGATGTGTAATACATCTTTCTGTTATGTGATGCAGTGTTGGAGTGCATGTAGTCATTGATTTGATCATTCATTCATTGTAAAACGAATCATTTGTCATTGCTCGTATTGTTGGATTCCAGTCTGTCGCTCAAAGCTATGATATGTATGCAGGAAAGAACTGATGATCTGATTAACGTGAGATTCCTCTTTGTAAAAACCCACTAAATGAGACTTCCCTACTAAATGAGACTTCCTGTCCTCTCTGGAGCTCTGCTGGTGCAGATGTTGACAGTGTGACTGATTAATGAGGCCTGATCTCACCTTGAGTTCACATGTTACAGCATCCTGAATGAGGCGCTTCTTCCTGACTGGATCAAAGCTTATTGACCAATTCAAGCAAGAAAAAGACAAAAACAACAACGTGTGACAGCACATTTATTCACAAGTGACAACAGACTAAAATATGAACTTGCTTCTAGATGGATGAACACATCAGCCATCAGCTGTACAAGTAAACAATGTATAGATCTGATTACTCAATGGAAACAGACTCTGGAACATTCTGTGGAGAACAAGCGATGCAGCTAATAAGTAGCAACAATATAAAATGCCAGATAGAAAACAGGAACCTGAGCTTGTTGGTGCCTTTCATCAATCTGCAGATATATAAATCATAAGCATTGCATTTATATCAAATCAGAAGGAAAACACATGGAAAGTTATTCATATTTAACACTTTAGTTCCCCTTCAGGCCGTCATGATGTCCGTAGTCAGACACAAAGTACCTTTATTATCCAATAACACACTTTAAAGCTGAGCGTCTGCTTTGAAGAATAGTTTACTTTATACAAATATGAGTTTTTCTGTATTAATAAATCCCCTAGATTTGTTTAGCTTTTAAAAACACAGCTATGAATTAGAATTCTTCATAGTTTGATATTTATTAGCCACTTGATATTACATGTAAGAGTATCCAGTAACCTTCTCAAGTATGAAGTGTGAGAAGTTCAAACAGATAAAGCTTCCTGTACGCAGATCCATCGCTGTATCACATTACACATCACTGATCTCCATTTACCCTTGTTGACTTTAGCAGCACAGTGACCTTCAGTAGGATCTCCTATCCAGGAGCTGAAGGAACAACATGATGTTTAGATCAAAGGCTGATAGAATATATGATTCAAAGTGTTACAGAATGTGTCTCTTACTTTTCTCTCAGCTCAGTTCCATCGATCCACTTCCATCTCCCCTCTTCAACTCTCAGGCCAATCCAGTATCCAACCTTCTCAGTCGCTCCAAGGCTCAAACCATTGATTCTGATCTGACGTAACAGAAACAGTTATCAGATATGGAAACATTTATTTATTTTTTAACGAATCAGAAACAATTTAATGTCAAGTTTGTTACACATACATTGAATTTGGCTTGGTGATTAGTGCATGACAATAAAAATAATGCAATAGTAAAAGGCATAACTTAATAATAGAGTATGTTAAAACAAGTAAGTTATTAAAGTGTCATGTGTGTATTTAAAGAGAAGAACTGTGCAAAGGGTGTGTAACTGTGAGTAATTGTTCCGAGTATGTATGTGATTATTTAAATTATTTATATTTATATTCATACTTAAATACCGATAAACATGCCCTACAGCCTCACCAGGAAATACATTTCATTTTAATAATTGTGTCATAAACATTCCCACAGTTCTCTCATTACCTTTTCCTCTTCAGTATGTATAACAGCCAAATGTGAATCACTTCCTCTGCAGTTGTCTCGAGCTTCTTCCCAGGTTCTCTGCTCAGGAGGTTTAGCGTCATGATACAAATAGCAGTTGGGCTTCCTGAGTAACCAGCCCTTCGGACAAGCTTCACACGTTCTCACTGAAAGAACAGAGAGCAAACAATAAACAACTTCATTGTGATGTTATTATTGATTATTTTTTGGATCTAATTAATAGAATCTGATCATACCACCATCTCTGTCCTTGGGGCAGTAGGTATCGATGCTCCACTGAGCTCTGCTGACGTTGAGCTTGTTCTGGTTCGTCTCCATGATTTGTATTTGTTCTGTTAAGTTGTTCCTCTGGTTCTCCAGCTCCTGGTTCTGGTTCTTCAGCTCCTGGTTTGTTCTCAGCTTGGTTTTCTGTCTTCAGCTTGGCGTCGTGTTCAGAAATGACAGAAGTAACTACGGTGACAGACGGAGGAAAGTTTTGGTCTCTGAGACTTTGTTTCAAAGATAATATATTTATACAACACATGTGATACAAAAACACAGTAAGAAAAGTGTTTTACATGATCATAAAATACATTAAATTATGGGTTCACATGTTTCCAGCCTAATCTTTATAGTCAGTCTTTTTAGTACAAAATATCCTCTATGCGTCACACAGAGTGAATTTTGTACTAAAAGGTTGAAAACTTCAGATGATACACACTTGATTTATTTTAATGAGGCCACACATTCAGACAAACTACCATCAACAAGCTAAGAAGAAACTACTCTGAACTGAGGTTCACATAGAAGGTTGTATTGGAATCAGTGTATTAGTTTATTTTATATGCCCGTTAGCAACACCTAGTGGCGATTGTGAATAACTGCACTGAAGAGGGAGTGAACGAATCGTAAATATACGGAGGAACAGGAAGTGATGTTCAGGAAGTTCCTTTTGCCCACGGACTCACAGCGTGAGAATCGTAGCGTACAATCTTCGTAGTCCTCGCCTTAAAGTCCACAAAATCATCTTAATCCATTAAAGATCTGCTATTTACAGTTATATTAACATGTTTACATTAATATTTCTTTGGTTGAGAACAGTATTGCTGATAATGGTTAGTTTACTGTCAACTACACGGGATGTGTTTGTGTTGAGTGGTTGAATCATTGGTGCTCGTGTAAATGGTATTCACTGTTGTATTTCATCTTTTGTACAAACACTGTAATACTTTTAAGCACCTGTCCATTTGGTTTATGCCAGTAAACTTATATACTGATGTACCAGAAACATTGTTTAGTACTTACAAAGGCATGTGTTTTGTGCTCTCTTTCAGTTTTACAAAGAATTACATATTTTCCTTCATTAAATTCTGCCAAACACAAACAACCTGTCTGTTCCTTGGAGAATACGGTAATGGAGAATATATTGTCAAGCTGGCTGTATAGCTGAAAAATACGTCTCTTGCAACAACTTTTAGCGAGGACAGCAGAAAGGTACTCACAGTGGATACGAAGGCCCATGACGACCAACAGTATCAGCCAACACACTGCTATCGGTGGAAGAGACTGAGTGAAGAAGAGAAACCTCTGGTCTGACAGAGACATGAGACCAAAGATGGATTAATGATGTTGATTTAACTCAGTCAAATGACTTTTAATACATTTAAATAGAGAACAAAGGGAGGTGAGCTCTTAAACATTGACATTTTCAATCTTAATCAATGTTTTATATTATGATTGACAATATTAGATGTATGAAATGTGTTGTGTTCATAATGCACCTGGAGGGGCTGCCACTTTCTCCACAGTACGTACTGGTTCATTAACATAGTCAGCTCCCTCAGTGATTTCCTCTGAAAGATAAACAGATCAAACACTATTGTTTATATGCAGTTTTACTCCCAATATGTTGAGCACACTGATACAAAAGTTGGATTTTACAAAATAAAATATAATCTGACTCTTTACAATATACTATTCGTTTTATAATTAAATTGTTAATATAAACATACATTAAATCTGATGGTTCCCAGTGTGTTGATCAGAGTGGAAACACAATACAAAAGATGCAACTTGAAACAAATCTTGGCATTTTCAACCCTTTTGGTGTTCGGGTGTTGTCAAGCACCAGAAGCATCACGCATTCCCAACATACCATCATCCTGGTACATAAATAGATTCAGTAGATAAAAGTCTTACATGCAGACACATGAACATTAGAATATTTTAAAGTACCCGTTTCATCCAGTGGTTTTCTGTTCATCCTGAACAAATGTTTAAAATCCCGCTGCAGTTGTGACTGAGAGCTGTTAGGAGGGCGTCTGGTCCGCTCTGATGGTCTTTAGTGCACTTCTGCTTTGAGGTTTCAACTGTGTGAATATTTATGTTGTTTTGTCACCAACTATGCTGCGACTTCCTGGATTATGTTCTGACTCGGCTGTTAAATAGTTTTGTCATGAAACATAATGCAACCTGCTGTTGCACAAAAGATGAGATGTAAAGTTTAATTCTGAGAATCTCACCTGCAGATAAGTATATTTTTAAAGTAACAGTCTGTGAGGGAAATGTAAAAGTTGACAGTGAATCATTTTAAATTTCACAGAGACGTCTGTGGTCTTTAGTTCTGCACTGAAGTTGTGACAGTTGTTGTTTGGTTTAGTGGATAACACTGAGTAGTTATGATGGGAAGTCTTCTCTTTTAAAAGTGTTGACCAACACTTTGTGTCTCACGCTGCTGCCCTCAACCTTTTTCTTCTTCTCTTTTTATTGCTTTATTTGGTAGGGTCAGTGCACATTAATAACACATTCCTGTAAATGCACCAGAGTTAGCAAAGAGGCTATTTTTCATCCTAAAACACAGAATATGAGTTTAAAACTACAGTTATGCATTATTTACCCTTTACAGAGATGCAGAAACAATAAAAGAAGAGAGAATATTAATAAGAGTAGAAACATCATTCAGGACATATTGTACTACATTGTCAAGTACTATGAAGACATGCAACACAGAGGCTCATAAAACAACACATAACATAATTATGTGAAATAGAAACATGAACTGGAGATTATGTTGCTTTGTTAGACACTAAAAACATTGATGTCAGAAGCAGAAAACATAAAAGCCTGCAGAGTGTGTAAATATATAAGTCAGACTGACAGCAGAACAACAGTAAAAGACCTGCATGCAGGTAGATGAGGGTCGACCGGCTGTTTGAAGACAGACAGACAGGTGACGGCAGACAGACGGAGGGACGATCAGCACGGACAGATTGAGGACAGTCAGGTGCAGTTAGGTTCTAGTGCCGACAGAGCTGGGTACTCGCTCACCTTTTCTTTAGGTGAGCTCTAAATGAAGTGTGTGTGTCCGGTTCTCTAACGGTCACTGGGATGGAGTTCCACTCTAGTGCAGCTTTTACAGGAAATGCAGAGCGACTGAAAGCACTTTTCCTGAGTGGAATAATGCAGTCCCCTCCTGCTGCAGCTCTTGTGAGCCGATATGCAGTTGTTCTTGTGGGGACAAACTGTTTGAGGGGAGGAGAGGTCCACCGACCGTAACTTTTATCATTATGAAATATTTTAAAAGACTTAAGACCCATCTGACAAACACAAAACTCTACTTATTAACACACATTTGCTTTTTCATGAAGTCAAACGTGATCAGTAACGTGATCGTGGTGTGAGTCGTTTTGTGACCAAACATGGTGTGAATAAATATCTGCATTCAGACAAAGTGAGCAGCATTGATGGACACAGTGATGATGTATTGACGAGCTCTCAAACAAAACAATTATCACGTATTCTTAAGCAACAATGATGAATGAACAAATGAGTAAATGTTCACACAGAAGGTCATCATAATGAGAATCCATTAATCTGCCCCTATACCTGCTCACTGTGTGTCTGTTTAGAGAGCTGGAGGGGTTGGAGCGTATCCCAGCATGCACTGCACGAGGGACATACAAATATGAACATGAGGGAACTTGTACAAATAAGGCCTCAACAGATTCTGACTTCAACCCGTTTATGTAGAAGCACCAAAATAAAACTGAACATCTGATTAACGTGAGATTCCTCTTTGTAAAAACCCACTAAATGAGACTTCCCTACTAAATGAGACTTCCTGTCCTCTCTGGAGCTCTGCTGGTGCAGATGTTGACAGTGTGACTGATTAATGAGGCCTGATCTCACCTTGAGTTCACATGTTACAGCATCCTGAATGAGGCGCTTCTTCCTGACTGGATCAAAGCTTATTGACCAATTCAAGCAAGAAAAAGACAAAAACAACAACGTGTGACAGCACATTTATTCACAAGTGACAACAGACTAAAATATGAACTTGCTTCTAGATGGATGAACACATCAGCCATCAGCTGTACAAGTAAACAATGTATAGATCTGATTACTCAATGGAAACAGACTCTGGAACATTCTGTGGAGAACAAGCGATGCAGCTAATAAGTAGCAACAATATAAAATGCCAGATAGAAAACAGGAACCTGAGCTTGTTGGTGCCTTTCATCAATCTGCAGATATATAAATCATAAGCATTGCATTTATATCAAATCAGAAGGAAAACACATGGAAAGTTATTCATATTTAACACTTTAGTTCCCCTTCAGGCCGTCATGATGTCCGTAGTCAGACACAAAGTACCTTTATTATCCAATAACACACTTTAAAGCTGAGCGTCTGCTTTGAAGAATAGTTTACTTTATACAAATATGAGTTTTTCTGTATTAATAAATCCCCTAGATTTGTTTAGCTTTTAAAAACACAGCTATGAAGTAGAATTCTTCATAGTTTGATATTTATTAGCCACTTGATATTACATGTAAGAGTATCCAGTAACCTTCTCAAGTATGAAGTGTGAGAAGTTCAAACAGATAAAGCTTCCTGTACGCAGATCCATCGCTGTGTGACATCACACATCACTGATCTCCATTTACCCTTGTTGACTTTAGCAGCACAGTGACCTTCAGTAGGATCTCCTATCCAGGAGCTGAAGGAACAACATGATGTTTAGATCAAAGGCTGATAGAATATATGATTCAAAGTGTTACAGAATGTGTCTCTTACTTTTGATTCAGCTCAGTTCCATCGATCCACTTCCATCTCCTCTCTTCAACTCTCAGGCCAATCCAGTATCCAACCTTCTCAGTCGCTCCAAGGCTGTAACCATTGATTATGCTCTGACGTAACAGAAACAGTTATCAGATATGTAAACATTTATTTATTTTTTAACGAATCAGAAACAATTTAATGTCAAGTGCGTTATACATACATTGAATTTGGCTTGGTGATTAGTGCGTGACAATAAAAATAATGCAATAGTAAAAGGCATAACTTAATAATAGAGTATGTTAAAACAAGTATGTTATTAAAGTGTCATGTGTGTATTTAAAGAGAAGAACTGTGCAAAGGGTGTGTAACTGTGAGTAATTGTTCCGAGTATGTATGTGATTATTTAAATTATTTATATTTATATTTATACTTAAATACTGGTAAACATGCCCTACAGCCTCACCAGGAAATACATTTCATTTTAATAATTGTGTCATAAACATTCCCACAGTTCTCTCATTACCTTTTCCTCTTCAGTATGTATAACAGCCAAATCTGAACTCTTTCCTCTGCAGTTGTCTCGAGCTTCTTCCCAGGTTTTCTGCTCAGGAGGTTCAGCGTCATGATACACATAGCAGTTGGGCTTCCTGAGTAACCAGCCCTTCTGACAAGCTTTACACGTTCTCACTGAAAGAACAGAGAGCAAACAATAAACAACTTCATTGTGATGTTATTATTGATTATTTTTTGGATCTAATTAATAGAATCTGATCATATCACCATTCCTGTCTTTGGGGCAGTAGGTATCGATGCTCCACTGAGCTCTGCTGATGTTGAGCTTGTTCTGGTTCGTCTCCATGATTTGTATTTGTTCTGTTAAGTTGTTCCTCTGGTTCTCCAGCTCCTGGTTCTGGTTCTCCAGCTCCTGGTTCTGGTTCTTCAGCTCCTGGTTCTGGTTCTCCAGCTCCTGGTTCTTTTTCTCCAGCTCCTGGTTCTGGTTCTTCAGCTCCTGGATTTGTTCTGTCAGGTTCTGGTTCTTCAGCTCCTGGTTCTGGTTCTTCAGCTCCTGGTTCTGGTTCTTCAGGTTCTGGTTTTCTGTCTTCAGCTTGGCGTCGTGTTCAGAAATGACAGAAGTAACTACGGTGACAGACGGAGGAAAGTTTTGGTCTCTGAGACTTTGTTTCAAAGATAATATATTTATACAACACATGTGATACAAAAACACAGTAAGAAAAGTGTTTTACATGATCATAAAATACATTAAATTATGGGTTCACATGTTTCCAGCCTAATCTTTATAGTCAGTCTTTTTAGTACAAAATATCCTCTATGCGTCACACAGAGTGAATTTTGTACTAAAAGGTTGAAAACTTCAGATGATACACACTTGATTTATTTTAATGAGGCCACACATTCAGACAAACTACCATCAACAAGCTAAGAAGAAACTACTCTGAACTGAGGTTCACATAGAAGGTTGTATTGGAATCAGTGTATTAGTTTATTTTATATGCCCGTTAGCAACACCTAGTGGCGATTGTGAATAACTGCACTGAAGAGGGAGTGAACGAATCGTAAATATACGGAGGAACAGGAAGTGATGTTCAGGAAGTTCCTTTTGCCCACGGACTCACAGCGTGAGAATCGTAGCGTACAATCTTCGTAGTCCTCGCCTTAAAGTCCACAAAATCATCTTAATCCATTAAAGATCTGCTATTTACAGTTATATTAACATGTTTACATTAATATTTCTTTGGTTGAGAACAGTATTGCTGATAATGGTTAGTTTACTGTCAACTACACGGGATGTGTTTGTGTTGAGTGGTTGAATCATTGGTGCTCGTGTAAATGGTATTCACTGTTGTATTTCATCTTTTGTACAAACACTGTAATACTTTTAAGCACCTGTCCATTTGGTTTATGCCAGTAAACTTATATACTGATGTACCAGAAACATTGTTTAGTACTTACAAAGGCATGTGTTTTGTGCTCTCTTTCAGTTTTACAAAGAATTACATATTTTCCTTCATTAAATTCTGCCAAACACAAACAACCTGTCTGTTCCTTGGAGAATACGGTAATGGAGAATATATTGTCAAGCTGGCTGTATAGCTGAAAAATACGTCTCTTGCAACAACTTTTAGCGAGGACAGCAGAAAGGTACTCACAGTGGATACGAAGGCCCATGACGACCAACAGTATCAGCCAACACACTGCTATCGGTGGAAGAGACTGAGTGAAGAAGAGAAACCTCTGGTCTGACAGAGACATGAGACCAAAGATGGATTAATGATGTTGATTTAACTCAGTCAAATGACTTTTAATACATTTAAATAGAGAACAAAGGGAGGTGAGCTCTTAAACATTGACATTTTCAATCTTAATCAATGTTTTACATTATGATTGACAATATTAGATGTATGAAATGTGTTGTGTTCATAATGCACCTGGAGGGGCTGCCACTTTATCCACAGTACGTACTGGTTCATTAACATAGTCAGCTCCCTCAGTGATTTCCTCTGAAAGATAAACAGATCAAATACTATTGTTTATATGCAGTTTTACTCCCAATATGTTGAGCACACTGATACAAAAGTTGGATTTTACAAAATAAAATATAATCTGACTCTTTACAATATACTATTCGTTTTATAATTAAATTGTTAATATAAACATACATTAAATCTGATGGTTCCCAGTGTGTTGATCAGAGTGGAAACACAATACAAAAGATGCAACTTGAAACAAATCTTGGCATTTTCAACCCTTTTGGTGTTCGGGTGTTGTCAAGCACCAGAAGCATCACGCATTCCCAACATACCATCATCCTGGTACATAAATAGATTCAGTAGATAAAAGTCTTACATGCAGACACATGAACATTAGAATATTTTAAAGTACCCCTTTTTTCCAGTGGTTTTCTGTTCATCCTGAGCAAATGTTTAAAATCCCGCTGCAGTTGTGACTGAGAGCTGTTAGGAGGGCGTCTGGTCCGCTCTGATGGTCTTTAGTGCACTTCTGCTTTGAGGTTTCAACTGTGTGAATATTTCTATTGTCTTGTCTCACCAACTATGCTGCGACTTCCTGAATTATGTTCTGACTTGCGGGAACATTTGGGGACCTAATCCATGACAACCCAGAGTTCAGACCAGGAAGCAGAAGCAGAGTTGTAGTCTTACACCCTTCTCTGCACTTCCATTAGAGCAGTTACCCAGGGACTGTGTCTGCCCCACGGCCACTTAAATTAATTAAATCAAAAGCAACCAGAAGAGGAGTTGTACAAAATAATCTCATAAAAGTTAACACCACCAACGCAACAGTGCAACAAAATAGGAGAATTAAATGTGGACTCTTAAATATCAGATCTTTGTCATCTAAAGCTGTTTTAGTAAATGATTTAATATCTGACAATCACATTGATCTATTCTGTCTTACTGAAACCTGGCTGTGTCATGAAGAATATGTCAGCCTAAATGAATCAACTCCTCCAAGTCACATTAATACTCACATTCCTCGAGGTACCGGCCGAGGAGGTGGAGTAGCAGCTATCTTTGACTCGGGCCTATTAATGAACCCTAAACCTAAATTGAACTACAACTCATTTGAAAGCCTTGTTCTTAGTCTTTCACATCCAACCTGGAAAACAATACAGCCAATTCTATTTGTTATAGTGTACCGGGCCCCAGGTCCGTATTCTGAATTTCTATCTGATTTTTCAGAGTTTTTATCAAGTTTAGTTCTTAAAACAGATAAAGTTATTATTGTAGGTGACTTTAATATTCATGTGGATGTCGATAATGATAGCCTTAGTACTGCGTTTATCTCATTATTAGATTCAATCGGCTTCTGTCAGAGTGTACAGAAACCCACTCACTGTTTTAACCACACCCTCGACCTTGTTCTTGCATATGGCATTAAAATAGAACATTTAATAGTTTTTCCACAGAACCCTCTTTTATCAGACCATTACCTAATAACTTTCGAGTTTATACTACCAGAGTGTACACCGTTAGGCAAAAGTTTCTACACCAGATG
Organism: Ophiodon elongatus; assembly: GCA_016806645.1. Taxonomy (NCBI): domain Eukaryota; kingdom Metazoa; phylum Chordata; class Actinopteri; order Perciformes; family Hexagrammidae; genus Ophiodon; species Ophiodon elongatus. The sequence continues at coordinate 258,773 of JACSYO010002149.1, forward strand.
TCTATCTGACAGTGCTGTAGCTAAATTTAAAGAAGCGATTCCATCTGTATTTAATTCAATGCCATGTCTCAATATAACGGAGGACTCCTGTACTAACTTTGGTCCGTCCCAGATTGATCATCTAGTCGATAGTGCTACAGGCTCACTGAGACTGACACTAGACTCTATAGCCCCTCTAAAAAAGAAGATAATAAAGCAGAGGAGGTTCGCTCCATGGTATAACCCTGAAACCCGCAAAATAAAACAAACATTGCGAAAGCTTGAAAGGATATGGCGTTCCACCAATTTAGAAGAATCTCGGTTAGTTTGGCGAGATAGTCTGAAAACATATAAGAAGGCCCTCCGTAATGCCAGAGCAGCCTATTACTCACTAATAATAGAGAAAAATAAGAACAACCCCAGGTTTCTCTTCAGCACTGTAGCCAGGCTGACACAGAGTCACAGCTCTGTTGAGCCGTGTATTCCTATAGACCTCAGTAGTAATGACTTCATGAGCTTCTTCAATGATAAGATTCTAA
>JACSYO010002149.1:259390-296890 GCA_016806645.1 Ophiodon elongatus
TTAAAGTAGCTGTGATCAAGCCTCTTCTCAAGAAGCCCACTCTTGATCCAGAGGTGTTGGCTAACTATAGACTGATCTCTAACCTTCCCTTCCTCTCTAAGATCCTTGAGAAAGTAGTTGCAAATCAGTTATGTGACTTTCTACAGAACAATAGTTTATTTGAGGATTTTCAGTCAGGATTTAGAAAACACCACAGCACAGAGACAGCACTGGTGAAAATTACTAATGACCTCCTAATTGCATCAGATAAAGGACTTGTCTCTGTTCTTGTCTTGTTGGACCTTAGTGCAGCATTCGACACCATTGACCATCACATCCTATTACAGAGATTAGAACATTTGATTGGCATTAAAGGCACCGCACTAGGCTGGTTTGAGTCCTATTTATCGGATCGATCTCAATTTGTATATGTAAACGATGAATCCTCGATGACCACCAATGTCAGTCACGGAGTTCCACAAGGTTCTGTGCTTGGACCAATCTTATTCACCTTATATATGCTTCCTTTGGGCAATATTATCAGAAGACACTCCATAGACTTTCATTGTTATGCTGATGATACTCAATTATATATATCGATCAAGCCAGATGAAAGCAACCAGCTTGCTAAACTTCAAGCATGTCTCAAAGATATAAAAACATGGATGACCTGCAACTTCCTGATGTTAAACTCAGACAAAACTGAAGTTATTTTACTAGGCCCAGAACACCTCCGGAATCAACTATCTAATGATGTGGTTTCTCTAGATGGCATTGCCCTGGCATCCAGCACCACCATAAAGAATCTCAGAGTTGTCTTTGATCAGGACTTGTCCTTTAACTCTCACGTAAAACAAATCTCAAGGACTGCATTTTTTCACCTCCGTAACATTTCAAAAATTAGACACATCCTGTCTCAAAGCGATGCAGAAAAATTAGTTCACGCATTTGTTACTTCTAGACTGGACTACTGTAACTCCTTATTATCAGGCTGCTCTAATAAGTCTCTTAAATCTCCCCAGTTGATCCAGAATGCTGCAGCTCGTGTACTAACAAAAACTAAGAGAAGAGATCATATTACTCCTGTATTAGCTTCTCTTCACTGGCTCCCTGTAAAATCCAGAGTCGAATTTAAAATCCTTCTCCTCACCTACAAAGCCTTAATTGGTGAGGCACCATCATATCTTAAGGATCTCATAGTACCATATTTCCCCACTAGAGAGCTGCGCTCACTGAATGTGGGGCTGCTTGTGGTTCCTAGAGTCTTAAAAAGTAGGATGGGAGCCAGAGCCTTCAGTTATCAAGCTCCTCTTCTATGGAACCAGCTTCCACTTTCAGTCTGGGGGGCAGACACAGTGACCACATTTAAGAGTAGACTTAAGACTTTCCTCTTTGATAGCGCTTATAGTTAGGGCTGGCTCAGGTTTATAGTTAGGGCTGGCTCAGGTTTATAGTTGGGCTGGCTCAGGTTTATAGTTAGGGCTGGCTCAGGTTTATAGTTAGGGCTGGCTCATGTTTATAGTTAGGGCTGGCTCAGGTTTATAGTTAGGGCTGGCTCAGGTTTATAGTTAGGGCTGGCTCAGGTTTATAGTTAGGGCTGGCTCAGGTCTATAGTTAGGGCTGGCTCAGGTCTATAGTTAGGGCTAGCTCAGGTTTGCCCTGGTCCATTCTTTCCAGCCCCTTGATATGTTGCTATAGGCCTAGACTGCTGGGGGACAACTTAGGATACACTGAGCTCCTCTATCCTTTTCTCTCTCTCCTTCTGTATGAATTCATGTTCTATAAATGCACATTACTAACTCTACTTCTTCCCTCGGAGTCTTTGTGCTTTCTCGCCTCGCAGGTTTCCACGAGTCGTGGTTGCATCTGGACCCTGGTCCTGCCTCCTGGTTCCTTCCGTGGAACTGCTGACGCACATTCTTTTCTATTTTATGTGAATTCAACGTGTTGTAACTCTGTTATGCTGTTCATTCTGTACACATGACATCTATTTTTGTACTCTGTCCATCCTGGGAGAGGGATCCTCCTCTGCTGCTCTCCTGAAGGTTTCTTCCATTTTTCTCCCTGTTGATAGGGTTTTTTGGGGGAGTTTTTCCTGAGTCGATGAGAGGTTCTGGGACAGAGGATGTCAGTGTGTACAGATTGTAAAGGCCTCTGAGGCAAATTTGTAATTTGTGATTTTGGGCTATACAAAAATAAATTGAATTGAATTGAATTGAATTGAATTGAACATTTATTCAATATAACAGACTAAAACATGGATTTGCTTCTTGGTAGATAACACTTAACAGTCAGCGCCACATATTAATATTCTTTACATCAGAATGTAAACCGCTCTGAGAAAAGTCAGTTGAGAACAAATATGCATAAACACGTCATTCGAAATTGTCCTTCAGGTAATTAATAGTTAGTGTAATGTATGAAACTGACATTGATGCCTCTTGATTGTGCAACACATTGATAACATGAAAACATAACTGGAAGTGAAGCTAAGAGTCCATTCTTTCCTTCTTTTGACAGAACAAGTCCGGGACAGGAATCATGAACAGAGGTTTGCTTCCAGTTCAGTTTCTACTCACGGTGGATTCCAAGGTCACCTGACCCAAGTCCTTTGGTGGAAGAGACTGAAAGAGAGGAAAGAGTGAGACTCCTTATCCGACAGGAAAATCTGCTAAATTCAGTCAAAAGTTTGCTTGAACATGAACAGAAGTGTTCCAGTAAAAGGAACAAACCCATCCTCCATCCAGCCGTCGTCTCCCGATTATCCGGGCCGGGTTGTGGGGGCGTCAGGCTTAGGAGGGTTTCCAGGTGTCCCTCTTCCCAGCAACACGTTCCAGCTCTTCCTGGGGAGCCCCAAGGTGTTCCCAGGCCAGACCAGAGATATAATCTCCAGCGTGTTCTGGGTCTACCCAAAGACCTCGTCCCAGTTGGTCGTGCTCTGAAAAACGTCTAAAGGGAAGGCGTCCGGAGAGGGGCCTCAGACAAAGAAAAAGACCCAACAACAATATTCTGCTCCACAGAAATACTGCTACAAATACTTCAGGTTTGTTATACTGAGAATACTCGGCTCGGTCGGGGAAACTGGCTGCTGCATTTATTTTTGTTGACATGCTGACGGTTAAAATATGAGATTTGGTATTACCTGCTGAGAACAAAAACTATAGTCTGACTTTTTAAATAGAATATTTGCTTTATCCTTTAAGTTGTTAATAACTCAGCAGATTCTTTCTCACTTTACTCTGAGCAAAAACATACATTAAATCTGATGGTTCCCAGTGTGTTGATCAGAGTGGAAACACAAAGCTTTAAACAAAGTTGCTCCATCGTCTGACCAGCAGCCTCCACCACCATCTGACCCAACTCACCACCAGGTGGTGATCAGCTGACAGCTCTTCCCCTCTCTTCACCCGAGTGTCCGAGACATTCAGCCCCAGATCTAATGATACACCCACAAAGTCACTCACAGGACTTTGGCCTCGGGTGTCCTGGTAACAAGTCCACTCATGACCCGCCCTGTGCTGGAACATGGTGTTTGTTACGGCCAATCCATGACTAGCATAGAAGTCCAACAACAAAGCACCACCTGGGTTCAGATCAGGCCATTCCTCCCAATCCCCCCTCCAGGTTTCTTCAAAGAAAATATTGGCTTAATGTAAGTAATCAACTGGGGACATTTCAAGGTTATTAGTAACATTTTTCTTTCTTTAAGTTGGTTTCTTTTGAAATAAATTGTGTTGATAGCATACCTCAGGTAGCTTGCTTCTTACCCACAATGCTTCGGCTGCATGAACATCATTGACTTCCTCAAATTACTCTGAAACAGAACGAATCAAAAGCAAATGTTTATCGGAAAAATCATCGGCTGCTAATGTTTTGTCATGAAACATAATGCAACCTGCTGTTGCACAAAAGATGAGATGTAATGTTTCATTTAGAGAATCTCACCTGCAGATAAGTATATTTTTAAAGTAACAGTCTGTGAGGGAAATGTAAAAGTTGACAGTGAATCATTTTAAATTTCACAGAGACGTCTGTGGTCTTTAGTTCTGCACTGAAGTTGTGACAGTTGTTGTTTGGTTTAGTGGATAACACTGAGTAGTTATGATGGGAAGTCTTCTCTTTTAAAAGTGTTGACCAACACTTTGTGTCTCACGCTGCTGCCCTCAACCTTTTTCTTCTTCTCTTTTTATTGCTTTATTTGGTAGGGTCAGTGCACATTAATAACACATTCCTGTAAATGCACCAGAGTTAGCAAAGAGGCTATTTTTCATCCTAAAACACAGAATATGAGTTTAAAACTACAACGTTATGCATTATTTACCCTTTACAGAACATGCAGAAACAATAAAAGAAGAGAGAATATTAATAAGAGTAGAAACATCATTCAGGACATATTGTACTACATTGTCAAGTACTATGAAGACATGCAACACAGAGGCTCATAAAACAACACATAACATAATTATGTGAAATAGAAACATGAACTGGAGATTATGTTGCATTGTTAGACACTAAAAACATTGATGTCAGAAGCAGAAAACATAAAAGCCTGCAGAGTGTGTAAATATATAAGTCAGACTGACAGCAGAACAACAGTAAAAGACCTGCATGCAGGTAGATGAGGGTCGACCGGCTGTTTGAAGACAGACAGACAGGTGACGGCAGACAGACGGAGGGACGATCAGCACGGACAGATTGAGGACAGTCAGGTGCAGTTAGGTTCTAGTGCCGACAGAGCTGGGTACTCGCTCACCTTTTCTTTAGGTGAGCTCTAAATGAAGTGTGTGTGTCCGGTTCTCTAACGGTCACTGGGATGGAGTTCCACTCTAGTGCAGCTTTTACAGGAAATGCAGAGCGACTGAAAGCACTTTTCCTGAGTGGAATAATGCAGTCCCCTCCTGCTGCAGCTCTTGTGAGCCGATATGCAGTTGTTCTTGTGGGGACAAACTGTTTGAGGGGAGGAGAGGTCCACCGACCGTAACTTTTATCATTATGAAATATTTTAAAAGACTTAAGACCCATCTGACAAACACAAAACTCTACTTATTAACACACATTTGCTTTTTCATGAAGTCAAACGTGATCAGTAACGTGATCGTGGTGTGAGTCGTTTTGTGACCAAACATGGTGTGAATAAATATCTGCATTCAGACAAAGTGAGCAGCATTGATGGACACAGTGATGATGTATTGACGAGCTCTCAAACAAAACAATTATCACGTATTCTTAAGCAACAATGATGAATGAACAAATGAGTAAATGTTCACACAGAAGGTCATCATAATGAGAATCCATTAATCTGCCCCTATACCTGCTCACTGTGTGTCTGTTTAGAGAGCTGGAGGGGTTGGAGCGTATCCCAGCATGCACTGCACGAGGGACATACAAATATGAACATGAGGGAACTTGTACAAATAAGGCCTCAACAGATTCTGACTTCAACCCGTTTATGTAGAAGCACCAAAATAAAACTGAACATCTGATTAACGTGAGATTCCTCTTTGTAAAAACCCACTAAATGAGACTTCCCTACTAAATGAGACTTCCTGTCCTCTCTGGAGCTCTGCTGGTGCAGATGTTGACAGTGTGACTGATTAATGAGGCCTGATCTCACCTTGAGTTCACATGTTACAGCATCCTGAATGAGGCGCTTCTTCCTGACTGGATCAAAGCTTATTGACCAATTCAAGCAAGAAAAAGACAAAAACAACAACGTGTGACAGCACATTTATTCACAAGTGACAACAGACTAAAATATGAACTTGCTTCTAGATGGATGAACACATCAGCCATCAGCTGTACAAGTAAACAATGTATAGATCTGAATACTCAATGGAAACAGACTCTGGAACATTCTGTGGAGAACAAGCGATGCAGCTAATAAGTAGCAACAATATAAAATGCCAGATAGAAAACAGGAACCTGAGCTTGTTGGTGCCTTTCATCAATCTGCAGATATATAAATCATAAGCATTGCATTTATATCAAATCAGAAGGAAAACACATGGAAAGTTATTCATATTTAACACTTTAGTTCCCCTTCAGGCCGTCATGATGTCCGTAGTCAGACACAAAGTACCTTTATTATCCAATAACACACTTTAAAGCTGAGCGTCTGCTTTGAAGAATAGTTTACTTTATACAAATATGAGTTTTTCTGTATTAATAAATCCCCTAGATTTGTTTAGCTTTTAAAAACACAGCTATGAAGTAGAATTCTTCATAGTTTGATATTTATTAGCCACTTGATATTACATGTAAGAGTATCCAGTAACCTTCTCAAGTATGAAGTGTGAGAAGTTCAAACAGATAAAGCTTCCTGTACGCAGATCCATCGCTGTGTGACATCACACATCACTGATCTCCATTTACCCTTGTTGACTTTAGCAGCACAGTGACCTTCAGTAGGATCTCCTATCCAGGAGCTGAAGGAACAACATGATGTTTAGATCAAAGGCTGATAGAATATATGATTCAAAGTGTTACAGAATGTGTCTCTTACTTTTGATTCAGCTCAGTTCCATCGATCCACTTCATCTCCTCTCTTCAACTCTCAGGCCAATCCAGTATCCAACCTTCTCAGTCGCTCCAAGGCTGTAACCATTGATTATGCTCTGACGTAACAGAAACAGTTATCAGATATGTAAACATTTATTTATTTTTTAACGAATCAGAAACAATTTAATGTCAAGTGCGTTATACATACATTGAATTTGGCTTGGTGATTAGTGCGTGACAATAAAAATAATGCAATAGTAAAAGGCATAACTTAATAATAGAGTATGTTAAAACAAGTATGTTATTAAAGTGTCATGTGTGTATTTAAAGAGAAGAACTGTGCAAAGGGTGTGTAACTGTGAGTAATTGTTCCGAGTATGTATGTGATTATTTAAATTATTTATATTTATATTTATACTTAAATACTGGTAAACATGCCCTACAGCCTCACCAGGAAATACATTTCATTTTAATAATTGTGTCATAAACATTCCCACAGTTCTCTCATTACCTTTTCCTCTTCAGTATGTATAACAGCCAAATCTGAACTCTTTCCTCTGCAGTTGTCTCGAGCTTCTTCCCAGGTTTTCTGCTCAGGAGGTTCAGCGTCATGATACACATAGCAGTTGGGCTTCCTGAGTAACCAGCCCTTCTGACAAGCTTTACACGTTCTCACTGAAAGAACAGAGAGCAAACAATAAACAACTTCATTGTGATGTTATTATTGATTATTTTTTGGATCTAATTAATAGAATCTGATCATACCACGATTCGTGTCTTTGGGGCAGTAGGCATCGATGCTCCACTGAGCTCTGCTGACGTTGAGCTCATTCCGGTTCGTCTCCATGATTTGTATTTGTTCTGTTAAGTTGTTCCTCTGGTTCTCCAGCTGCTGGTTCTTTTCCTCCAGCTCCTGGTTCTTTTCCTCCAGCTCCTGGTTCTTTGTTGTCAGGTTTGTGATACTGCTTTCTAAGACAGTATAGTTGTTTGTCAGGTTGCCCAACTGGACCGTCAGATTGTTGCGTTCCATTCTCAAGTTGCCATTGTCTAAGCTGAGATTGTTGTTGAGGTTTGTCAGGTTGCGAATGTCAGCCAGCAGAGTCGTTTTGATTTCTTTAAACTGCTTCAGCTCCGCTATATCACGACTTAATGTAGCAACTGAAAAATGAAAATTTGACTTTTTAATCATACGGTAACTTCGGTTTTGTCAATTTGCCTCATTTGAAAGCGGTTTCCTGTCTGTGTCACTTCAGGTTTTCGAGCCTTTTGGAAGATTTCAACAAATCCCATAAAAAGACCAAAAATGTGTTTCCTAATGGTCTCTGTTGCTCTCAGAACCAAGTCCTTTGGTTCCTACTGAAGACGTAAACATATTACGCTCTCAAGAACAACTGGACAAGGATACCACTGTTTGTGTCCTGACTAAAACCCAAAATATGTGTTGCATATATGTGTGTTATGTACTGTTGTTACACACGTTACTTGTCATTGTTAGAAAATCTGCGAAGGTTGTTCTTTATTTACGTAAGTTACGTTGTTACAATGTTGAGATTTTTCAAACTTAAAGTAGTTAAACCTAGCTGAACCAAAACCACTCGTTTTACAACGTGTGTTTCAACAAGTGTAACAAAAGACTGATTCTAGTTCATAAATGTCGTCATTCAACGTTTCCCCGTGGTTCATGTATCACCCAGAGCAACAGCGTGGCTCACTGATGTGTTTTTAATGGAGTTCTACGCCACAGAGGGCGAAGATCAGGCTTTGATCCTCACACTCGTTAGTAGATATATTCAGTGCTGGTTTTGGTCTAATCATGAGATTTGTTGACAATAAGAAAAATATATAATATGACTTGACTCATCCTTTAATTCCTTTTATGCATGCTTTATGTCTCTAAGATGAAAGTCTCCTACAAATTAAACTATTTAATCGACTAAACCATATGACGTTAAATTTGAACTGGTGACATAAACGACACAGTTTCGATGAGTTCATTTTGCTGCTCTGTGCATCACAACGGGCTTCTCCAATGCAGAATATGGAATAAATGGTCACACATTATTTAGCATAAGAAAAAAAAAAAGCATTTCCAAGAACCCTGTTTTATGAATTACTTCCTGTCTCAACAGGATTATTCTGCTCAGAAATGAACTTTGTGTAACAGATTTAGAACACAATTCTAGACAGACATTTCTAATATGTAAAACAAACTACAAATAGATAGTCTGAGCTTCTGATTGATAACTGATATCAAATAGCAGTCACAGATGAAAACTGATACTGTTACTTCCTCAGGTTTGTCTCATGTTTTACACTTACGGTAGACAAAGACTCCGATGAGGCCGAACAGCATAATGATGCAAAGAATCCCCAAACAACAAGCCAACTTCTGACAGTGACGACGTTTCTTGTTTTCTTTCTCATCTGGCAAATCAGTACAAAAAAGACAGAAAAGTCACCCATTTGATTTGACCACCATCACACTTCCAAAGCCTTCTATTGGCTTCTGATACACTTTGGAATACATTTTAACACAGGACCAGGACTGAAGATTTTCATTACCATTGCACGCAAATTGGGAATGGATCTCTTAATAGCCAGTGCAAACAGAAGGAATGATTACAGCGAGCAAAACCTCTTTCAATATTCACGACACCACAATGTGCGTGTCATTTAGCGAGCAATAACCATGCATCCTTTCTTTAGCGTGGCATTTTACGTCGTGCGGTCTGTAAAGATCGGTGTTCGTGTCCCAGAGTCTCGTTGAGTTATTTTGAAGTTACGTTAGTGATGTTTGGGACGCTTTTTACGTACTTATGTTTCGTTCATTTTTACGTAGTTTACTCCGAGCCAGGATGTTTTCCCGAAACCTAACTGGATTGTTTTGTTGCCTGTACCCTAATGAAGTCGTTTCACGGCAACAATGTGGTGTAAAATGACACGCAAAAGCCTAAAATGCGTTGTCATGACACACAGAATGCTCTTACAATGTCTTGCTAGATAAAAGCCTTCCCACTTGATCAGGTTGGGCCAAGACCTTCTTTCCCCATCAGCTGTTCATTGTTTACAGTCCTACCCACAAGACGGGGGTTGTAAGGTCATTTAAATCTAATAAAAAGCTAAATCATCATCGGACGATATCCGGTGGGTTCAGATTGCAATCCGACTGTTTACTTGCTTTCAACCGAAGCCGGCTCCAACGTGATTGGACGATACTACTTGGACAACAAACAGAAATCATAAATGCTTACGAAACCAAAATCTTGTCCCTTTACCTTCAGACTCTATGCGGAAACTTTTCGCAGGGATTATATAATATCTGACATCATACAGAGAAATTAAAAACCTATCCTTCAAGACAAAACATTTGCCACTGTGCATAAAGTAGTGCACAGTAGCAGTAATATTATAAATATGGTGGTAGTAACAGTAGTATTCTTGTAGTAGTTGTGCTTAGAGCATTCGTCCAACACTGTCTTGGTAAAGACAGATTCAAAAAAGCTCAAACTCAAAGTATAAATTCCCGAATAAATCCCAGAACACTGGATCCTACACTTCCCATAATTTAATTTGAATGGTATTTATTCCTTAGAGCCTCCAGACTGGGATCATTGTTCAGACTCCACACCTCCTGTTCGTAAAGCTTTTGTTGAAAATGTGCGGTTTCCAAGTTAAAACTGAGATTACCTTGATGACATCATGTTTGTTTTTGACAAAGCTTTACAACTGATTTCACAAACTGACTCAGGAACTAGTTCCATACACATGAATGTTTTTTTGTTTTTTACAGCTTACATTTTGTGTCAGCAGTTTGTTCCGTTGTTTGGCTTTTCACCTTCACCTCGTCGTACACAATTTCCTCCTCCTTTTTAGCTGGAAGATAAAAGGAAACAATATCATGGTTGATTACTGCGTAGCTGTCAAATGACTTTTAATGGGAGATGCTCCAGGAATAAGTTCATTTCCTCTATATTTTTAGGAGTAAAATGTTGTATAAATCAGACTGTGAATGATGTGTGAACAAACCCCTCTGCAGAAACCTTCAGAATATATGTAGGAATGAAAGTGTAAAGTTTGGTGGATGTAAGAGTTACTGAAGTGGAGATTTGAGAAAAAAAAGAAGTCTGAAAAAAAACTAATTTTAACTAAATGTTTTGTAAAAGACACTACAGGTGAATAGGGTAAACAAATGTACTCATAGATATCACCATTAAACTTAACCAGATGATAACTGACATTCAGACGTTTTAGAAAATGTATGTTTAAATATGCAAAGTAGTAAAATAAACACCTGATTGTGTATTTTGGGTGTTTTTCTATCCACTAGTCTGAAAGAAGAAACGTTATAGAAGCCAAGTAGACCAAATTTAACCATACATTTTCTTTTTTTTTGCCTTTAGCACCTTAAATGCTTATTCCATTATTTGAAATCAACCAAAACAATCTTTCCTCATGGTGATCGCTTTCATCCTTAAATTCTATTAGAATCACTTCATTTATTCATCATCGGTCACTCCATGTTTTGCATTAAAACTGTCAACTAAAACTAAATAAATGAATAAATAAATGAAAATGTCTGAAAGTTAGCTGATCACAGATGAAAGTGGAAACTTTTGCCTTTTATGGGGAAGCACTTAAGAAATAACTATTTCAGTGTGCACGTCGGTTTGAGTCGCTGTGGTCAGGTTGGAATCTCAAGTGCAATAAGAAACTGTTAACGGGAAGTATTAAATAAAAAAAGAAACATGACTTCAGGAGAATTAAATACAAGAGAAACATGACTTTAGGAAAATTAAATACAAGAGAAACATGACTTTAGGAAAATTAAATACAAGAGAAACATGACTTTAGGAAAATGAACTGCAGTGAAACATTATTTCTCAAACCTGAGGACACAGTCGTACTTCACAGTTCAACATTGTGCATCTATATTTGAATTTCATCTGGTGGGGGGGTTGTTGGGTTTATTTGAATTGAGCGGGTCACCATAACCAACACTAGGATTTTTAAAAACATCAATGCACAAAGGGCAGGGTGAGCTCGACATCTGATTCTCTTTCGGGATCAAAACACTTCTTGTTTTCATCCAAACGGTAACTGATAAGCAGGTTTCTCATGTTTCCGGTTGCACAGAACACATTTCATTGACACTGCATTGAAAATGTGAACCTTTCTTGGATGCTACCATTACAAGAAATGTCAACATACGTTGACATAAACAAAGATACAGCATCACAGCAGCAGCCCGATAGCTTGGAGGTATCTGATGCAGTAAAACAATAGAACTGACCTTGAGGTGGAGCTCCGTTGTTGGACTTGAATACGACCGAGGCGTAGTTAACCTCCTCGGCCATCGCTGCCATCACTCCGCTGAGCTCTGACTTGGAGAGAAGTGCTGCTGTTATTAAACCATGGGGATGCCCAATAGGAGAACTGCTTGTTTCCTCTCTTCAGCTCTCTATCACCATGAAGTGAGCAACTTCTGCTTTTGATCGAGAAAGCAATTTGCATCCACCTCCGGTCGAGTGTGAGTTTTAAAACCATACCCAGTGCATTATGGAAATACATTCCTCTAATGCAAGGCGGTAGGACAAACAGTTGGTAATAGTTAGCTTTGGATCTCTGGTGTTTTTGTCGGGGAATGCAATTCATACTGAGGCAACAATAAGTAATTGAAACTCACCAAAATGGCGAAAAAGTGGTTTTGGGCAATGAATGATGCAATTTCTCTATTTGTCAACTGGTCTGTCAACTGTCAATTTGTCAACTATTTGTCAACTAGACTGCATCTTATGAAACATACGTTCTCACACTTCAACTCTGAGATGATAGTTCTCAATAGTTCTTCTCACCATTGCTCATATTGCTCATATTTAAAAGGAGACAGGTGAATAGAAACAATGAATGAAACTTACTCAGTTGATTACTTACATGAAGACAATTATCTATTTTATCATTCATCATTTGAAAATGGAAATTATGCATTAGCTCGGCAAATTTGTGCTAATTTGTTCTACATTTACAGAAAAGTGATCTAAACATCGGTTCAAACCAAGTTAAAAATGTTTGTTTCATTTTGTTGACATATTAGAGTTAAAGGTTTTTACTGAGAGGATTTATGACATCTCTTTGTATCGCTCCATAAATCAGGAAATACTGTCAAAAGTATTTCCTCCATATTGTTAGTAATACATGTAGTATAAATGAGTCTCTGAATGCTGTGTGAACAAACCCCTCTGTAGAAAGCTCCAGAATCTCTTCCAGAAGTAAAGAGTAAAGTTTGGTGATGTAAGAGCTACTGAAGTGGAGATTTCTGGATCAGAGTCTGAGAACAAACTCATTTATTAAAGAGATGTTTAGTTAAATTACAGACATGAAGAAGACTCTACAGGTGAAGAGGGTCAAAACATTAATGAGTAGATATCACCATGAAACTTCACCAGTTCATCACTCACATGGAGAGGAGGATTATTTGTATTACAGGTTTTAAATATGCAAATGAGGCGTTATGTAATTGTAACTTCAGGTGAATTCAGGAGAAATCTACAGACTCAAACAGACAAAGTAGTCAAATAAACACATCAATGTGTATTTTGAATGTTTTCTCTCCACTAATCTGAAAGAAGACGTGTTATGGAAGAATCTAAAAATAGACCAGGGCATGAAATCATGTTTTGACTTTGAGCTCCCCTTCTTCTTTTAACTGTATTTTTGTAAATTGTTTTAATTCCGCTGCGAGTGGCTGGTAAGACTTGTGGAGGGCCACAATGCTACTGAAATGGATATCGATGGTGTAAAGATGAAGATATTACTGATGACTTTGTTATTTTATAGCACCACTCACAGGTCAAAACGTCCCCTTAAGGAACAATATCTAAAAAAAAATTGTATTTGTATTTTCGGTCAAGGACATGAATTCATATTTTGTCTGAAAGAGGAAGTTGAACATGCAAAAGCAGTTTCAGGACACCACGACTGCTGCTGTTCCTACTTTCTCCTTTTTTATACCTGAAATATTAAATTCCTCGATGTGGGTGCTGCTGACACATCGTATGAATACTACACTTTTAGTTTGATTAAATTAAATATTGAGCAGATACTGGTGTATCTTCACCAGCTTAATTTAGTCAGTATTACAGATACTATACTACAGGTACAGATAATAATAATAATAATAATAATAATAATAAATACGGAATATTTCTGGTTTGGTGTGTTTCTTATAAGCTAATGTTTTTATACGGAGTACATTTTCATTGTTTTCTAAATGCCAAACCACAGAAGTGTTTTATATAATATATCCAGAATATGGAGCTCAAGAGAAAAGCAGAACTTGACCAGAGCTTTGATATTGTTCGTCTGTGTCGTGCCTGTTTCACCAGAGGAAGTTTTTAGATTTTGTGTTATTTTGTTTTATTTAATGAGCCGGGTCTGGTAGAAATGGGTTATGGGTTATTACGACAGATTCTAAGAGTTTATAATCAGTATGGTAACAACCTTCAAGGCTTCAATGAAACAAATACACACATATTTGATTCTCTATGAGTAACAGTAACATCTGAGAAGAGTCAGCAGTGTCATCATGTGGCGAAAACATTTCCCCTCGTGGGATTAATAAAGTATCTCTCTATCTCTCTATCTCTCTATCTCTCTATCTCTCTATCTCTCTCTCTCTCTCTCTCTCTCTCTACCTACCTACCTACCTACCTACCTCTGTCTCTCTCTCTCTCTCTCTCTACCTACCTACCTACCTACCTACCTACCTCTGTCTCTCTCTGTCTCTCTCTCTCTCTCTCTCTCTCTCTCTCTACCCCTCCCTCTCTCTCTCCCTCTCTCTCTCCCTCCCCGTCCCTCTCTCTCTCTCTCTCTCTCTCTCTACCTACCTACCTACCTCTCTCTCTCTCTCTCTCTCTCTCTCTCTCTCTCTCTCCCTCCCTCCCCCTCTCTCTCTACCTACCTACCTACCTACCTACCTACCTCTCTCTCCCTCTCTCTCTCTCTCTCCCTCTCTCTCTCTCTCTCTTACCTACCTACCTACCTTCCTACCTACCTCTCTCTCTCTCTCTCTCTCTCTCACCTCCCCTCCCTCTCTCTCTCTCTCTCACCTACCTACCTACCTTCCTCCTACCTCTCTCTCTCTCTCTCTCCCTCCTGACCCTCCCTCTCTCTCTCTCTCTACCTACCTCCCTCTCTCTCCCTCTCTCTCTCTCTCTCCCTCTCTCTCTCTCTCTACCTACCTACCTACCTTCCTACCTACCTCTCTCTCTCTCTCCCTCCCTGACCCTCCCTCTCTCTCGCTCTCTCTCTACCTACCTCTCTCTCTCTCTCTCTCTCTCTCTCTCTCTCTCTCTCTACCTACCTCTCTCTCTCTCTCTCTCATATAGAGTAACGGCAGGAGGCTGCAGTGTTGAGAGATGCCCACTAGATGGAGATGGGCAGGTCGAGCTGCAGTCTACAGTGAGAGGCCGATAACAGATATGAGACATGCTATAAAGATTTGACTATTATTGCTGACATTTCTATGCAGATACTGTGTCCCTGTTGATGATGATGATGAGGTTATGGACTTCAGAGGAAGAGTATAATCATTCACTAACTTTTCCTAAATACACTTTCCAAAAACATGTCTTTTCATTTCACATGAATATAATTAATCTATATTTGCTGGTGTTTTTTATGACGCTTGATGAGAAGACCAGATGATTTGTCCTCATTGTATTCACATGAACCATTTACATAACATCACCCGGTGGTACTTCACTTCTCTGCGTCCAGACGATATTCTCAGCAAGAGGATGTTCAAAGCTTTGTTGTTGTGCAGTCGGTTTGTTGGTTTCTTCTTCTCAGCAGGCGGTTAGCTAACACAGGTTAGGTCACTGAAACGGGTCCAAAGACTTTTCTTTTCTTTGAAGGTATTTAAGGACATTTTCGCCTTTTTGTGATCATGACAGTAAACATAAAAAAGGAACAGAGACGAGTGATGACATGCAGCAAAGGTCCCTGGATGCAAACGGGTTAACTAACTAACTAACTAACTAACTAACTAACTAACTAACTGACTAACTAACTAACTAACTAACTAACTGACTAACTAACTAACTAACTAACTGACTAACTAACTAACTAACTAACTAACTAACTAACTAACTAACTAACTGACTAACTAACTAACTAACTAACTAACTAACTGACTAACTAACTAATTAACTAACTAACTAACTAACTAACTAACTGACTAACTAACTAACTGACTAACTAACTAACTGACTAACTAACTAACTAACTAACTAACTAACTAACTAACTAACTAACTGACTAACTAACTAACTAACTAACTAACTGACTAACTAACTGACTAACTAACTAACTGACTAACTAACTAACTAACTAACTAACTGACTAACTAACTGATTGTTCAGCATCTTAAACCTGCGGGTCTCTTTCTATTCGGGTCTTTCTTTTCAGAGGTTTTTCCAGCGAGGAAAGAGTTAACGTTGGAGATTACATCACTGCCTCTCTCTCTCTGCCCTTTCCCATCTCTTCCAGCCCTCCTACTCCGCCCCTTTCCTTTCCTTTCCTTTCATTTCCTCTCCATCTTTCCTAATCTCCTCTCGCCTCCCTTCCCCAGCCTGCAGTCTCCTCCCTTTCCCATCCCTCCTCCCCTCCTGTCCCTGTGCCCGGCCCCTCCGGTATGAAAGGGAAGCCTCTCGCTGGCAGTCAGACCACCAGAGCCTTCCAGAGCCTCATAGGAGCTCACTCTCAGGAGTCTCACTCTCAGGAGTCTCACTCTCAGGAGCCTCCCTCTCAGGAGCCTCACTCTCAGGAGCCTCACTCTCAGGAGCCTCCCTCTCAGGAGTCTCACTCTCAGGAGCCTCACTCTCAGGAGCCTCACTCTCAGGAGCCTCCCTCTCAGGAGTCTCACTCTCAGGAGTCTCACTCTCAGGAGCCTCCCTCTCAGGAGTCTCACTCTCAGGAGCCTCACTCTCAGGAGCCTCCCTCTCAGCAGTCTCACTCTCAGGAGCCTCACTCTCAGGAGCCTCCCTCTCAGGAGTCTCACTCTCAGGAGCCTCACTCTCAGGAGCCTCCCTCTCAGGAGCCTCCCTCCCCGACTCACACCGACTCGGTTCTGGACTCGGAGCTGCAGTCAGCGTCCCTCTGAGTGAGGCCTCCGTTTGCCAACTCTTCTCTGTTTCCTAACATGGAGCTCCGACGTGGGCACACATCCTTCCCCCACAGGCCCCTGGGGGAGGAGGAGCACCAGATGCTGAACCTGAACCGACGCCTGGAGACCTACCTGGGCCGGGTCAAAGTCCTGGAGGAGGAGAACGTGCTGCTGGCGAGAGAGATCCAAGCCCTGAGACGCAGCGACCACGGGGCCCCGGGGCGGAGGGAGGGCCTGGTGGAGGAGCTGCGGCGGGCGAGGCTGGAGGTGGAGGCCGCCTGGGGGGACAGGGTCCACATGGAGCTGGAGGCGGGCCGGGTGGCCGAGGAGCTCCGAGCCCTGGAGCTGCAGAGGCAGAGGGAGGCGCAGGCCCGGGTGGAGGCCAAGAGGGAGCTGGAGCAAAGCAGGAAGGAGCTGCAGGAGGAGCAGCGAGCACAGGTCTGGCTGAGGGAGCAGGTCGGTCAGCTGGAGGGCGACATGAGGCACCTGATTCAAACCCACCACCAGGACGTGGCCCACTTGGAGGCCACGTTGACCCGGTCCAGAGCCACGGTGGCACCCACAATGGCTCAAAGGGGCTACCAGACACCAAACCTCCAACAGCTGGGGCAGGAGTACTCCCAGAGGGCCACCGGGGCCTGGCAGGAGGCAGCCGAGGCCCATCAGGGGCACTTGGCTCGGCTCGAGGAGTCACTGGACCAGGCCAGGAGCCGGTTAGCCCAAGTGGATCAGGAGAAGAGCGAGAGCCAGCTGAAGCTCCGGGCCCTGCAGGAGGAGATGGAGTCCGCCCAGGACCTCCGGCTGCACCTGGAGAAGACTGCAGCCCAGCAGGGAGACCGCTACAGCCGGGAGATCCAGCACCTCGAGGTGAGAGGGGCTCACCCTGCAGGGGAGGCACAGGCCCTACGCTTTGCTCTGTGAACAAACCCTTTCATATGCATGGGCTCCGTTCTTCACACAAAGCAAATAACAAGGGTTTCATTATTGATTGAGATACTTTTTTCAGACGATGGATAAACTGTTTACTCCATAAAATGTCAAAAAAAGAACTAATCAGCGCCCAAAGTGGTCATTCTACTTCTTCTTAAATAAGAGGCCTAAAATTGATGATCGCCATTGATTCATGTTGTGTAATTTCAGCATTACAATATACTTCATATATATATATGTATATATAATATACATATATATATATATATATATATAAATATATATATATATATAAGTATATATACATATTTAAAAAAGAAAGATCCTGCCATTTGAATTATGAAGCTGTGAAAAAAAAGCTGCAAATTGGGGAACTTCTATTGTGTGAAAACATCGTCAACTGTCATGGGCTGCTGCTCATGAAGCGTGTCGTCTCTCTCTGAGTTTGATGTCTACGTTGTAGCTTTAAAAAAACCAGTCTAAAATAATGAAGTGAGAAACCTGAGGGGAAAGTTTCCAGCTAATAATTAGCATCGACACGACATCAGTCACCAGTCATTTGTCATTTAAATTACAAATGACTGGTGAAGCCTTAAAAGATGAAATACTTCTCTTCTTCTCGCTCTAATGACCACATTATATATATATATATATATATATATATATATATATATATATATGAAGTATATTGTAATGCTGAAATTATTGACACAATCAATTCTAGGCCTCTTATTTAATAAGAAGTAGAATGACTACTTTGGGCTCTGATTATTTCTGATGAGCATTTAGTTTTATTTTACATTTTATGGAGTAAACAGTTTATCCATCGTCTGAAAAAAGTATCTCAATCAATAATGAAACACTTGTTAGTTGCTTTGTGTGAAGAATATATATATATATATATATATATATATATATATATATATATATATATTCTTATACCTCTGATCTTGGCTGAACGTCAAGGCCTTTAGTAATAAGCCAGATGTCCCTCTGAAGGCTTTTAAGGAGCATTTGTGAGCCCGGGGGCTTTTCTCCCTCAGAATGCTGATTTGATATTCTGATGGAATGAAAACATTGGGGTCTAAAGGGACTGGGCGGGGGGGGCTACGTATTAATAGGCCGGGGCTGTTGGGATTAGTTCTGGGTCACGGGAGGTCTGCGGGGTGAAGCACCCAAATGAAGCCCTCCTGCAGGAGGACCACCAGCAGCCCGTCTGCAAGTCTAATAACAACCTGAAGTGTTAACTTTATATTAAAACAGCATAACTGTCATTTATTGTAAAACAGAGCAGTTAACATACAGACCTTCTTCTCTTTATAGACGATGACTAACACAAAGGATGTTTATTTTTACACAATATACTTACCCGTTCTTCTTCTTATTATTTTTTTTTTTCACCACTTCCTGTTCCTCTTCGACTTCCTGTTTTTGGCAGGAGCACTTGGGCGGTCTGGAGGCGGAGAGAGAGGAGCTGGGCCAGCAGGCTGACCACCTAGTGGTGGAGAACCAGGACCTGCTGCAGCAGAAGGCGTCTCTGGGCCTGGAGGTCGCGGCCTACAGGTACGCTGCCCCGCCAGCTGCTGGTGTACGGGGAAGGGTCCTTTTCTCAAAGTCAGAGAAACAAGGACATGCATAAAGACGTTCACTGTCAGGGTCCCGACATGTCCTGTGCAGGGTTAACGCATCCCAGCATGCATTGGGTGACATACTCTGACCTTTCAAAGATATAAGCCTCAGAGCAAAGCAGTCCCCATCTCTGCCCCCTTGTACATTTATAATGATAATGCTTGTGTATTAACTATGGAGTTGGAAATGGGACATGTTTAACCTAGCTTAGCATAAAGACTGGACATTGTGGAAACTGTTAACCTGGCTCTGTTCAACGTGGAAAACTACACCTATCAACCCCTCGTACGCTCACTAATTAACATAATATATCAAGTTTTTTATACGTAGGTCTAGAGAAATGGAAATGTAGAAACAGGAACTTGTGATTATTGGGTGAGATATGGTTTTAGAGCTGTTCTTGACTAAACTAAGTTGTTGGTCAATGTCTTACAGATATTGTAATATTTTACCCGCAATAACAACCCCAGTGATACAAGTGCTTTGGTAACACTGTATTGAATCATATCTTACTGAAGAGGAAAATATATTACTTTAAGTTATTTCATACATTCTGTCATGTTGCATGTATTCTCTGCATCGTGAATAGTCTCCGTTTCAGAGTTTCAGGAGAATCCGAGGAGAAACCAAATGGCAGTCTTAGTTGGGTTTTTTTTCAACACAGCAACATGAAGGTCGAATTCAAGCTCAAGAGGCAAAAAGTTGACCTGCAAGAATGTTGCTAATAGCTTAGCTTCGTCCTCTGCTAACCTCCTCAGCCTAATGGCTGCTGCAGGTTAACTTATCACAGAGATGGAGAGAAATGTTGCTAATAGGCTAAACTATTAGAGAGAAGAAGAGCTGGCCTGCTGCTGGCCTTATTGCCTGTAACCAGTGCTAACGGATGGCTGGCTACTTAGCTTTTTTCTGTTTCTGCAAGCAGAATTTATCAGATCATTCGTGCGACATGTTCACCTGACATTGCTTTTGTTCTATTACTTCACTTTATTGCAACATTCTGATCTGTTGCACTTATAATCAGGGGGAAGTAGAGTCTCATACGTGTAGATGTGTAGTCTATCTATCCATATCTTTCTCTTTACACTTTATTTCATCCCAAGGGAAACAGTTTGTTTGACTTATGTCACGTTCTTCTTCTTTCCATCAAAGATAATGAGACAAATGGGTGAAAAATGGCCTCTAGGATACGACTGTTGTTTTCATCGTTGTTGTTTAAAATGAAATGGCAGATGGAGTATTGATAGAGATAAGTTTCCTGTTCGTGTCGACGTTGACTCTCCGTGATGAGGAGGCTTTCATGAAGTGTCACATCGCTGTGAAAAAGGAGAAACTGTGGCTTCACTCTGTGATGCAAAGGCCTTCACACTCCACCAGTAGGAAGATCTGAGGAACTGATCTGGTGGATGTCTGAGGGATGAATGATGCTTTTAATGTAAAAACACTTTTCAGATATTTATTTAAAGACGCCTCACTCACAGCGCCACGGTTGGATGACTAAATCAGATGTTTTCATACATCTTTTGTCTTTAATAACTACGATGAAGATGATGATTTACTCATATTATCACCACTATTGCATGGAAACACTGCACATCTCCAAAATGTTGTTAACATTTGGATTTACAGTACATACTCAGACTTTTCCAGGATACATTCACCATGTCTTCCCTTGTGTTTGATAATAAATTGATCATTAGACATTTCTTTTAAAGCAAAAATGCCAAAAACATTCCTGTTTCCAGCTTCTTAAACTGAGGGATTTGCAGCTTTTCTTCAACCTATTTAAGATAAGATAATAAAAGATATACTTTATTGTCCCCCAGAGAAATTTGTCTTTGGCTCCAAGTGATAGTACTGAGATTATTTGGGGTTTGGACTGTTGGCTGAACAAAAACAAGCAATTTAGAAACAGGTAATTGCTATTTCAAGACATTTTGTAAATTGAACAATTAACCAGCTGAAGAAAATAGTCTCTAGTTGCAGCACAGTTGGTAACTAGCTTTTTGGAGTTCCAGCTGAATTACCATCACAAGTATTTTGACTCTAAATTAGACGATACGTTCAACCCATCCTAACGCTGCTGCTCGGTAACAGCTGACCAATAACAGAGCCGAGTGCAGCCGTCTGGACCAAAGGTCAACTCCTTGAAACAGCAGCCTCTGATGTCTCGGACAGAGTAACGTATCCATCATGGAGGTCTATAGTGGCGTCTCTCCTTTCCCTGTCTCCCCCCTCCTCAAAGTATTGACCCGCACTCTACCAGCTTATGAGCTATGGGAGTCTAGAGTAGCAGCAGAGGGGGAGTCGTAGGGGTGAGGAGAAACCAGAGGACACACGTCAATGTCATTCACTGCACATGGGACCGTTGTTATATCTAGATGTGTTTCAAAATTATATTTACAGACACAAAAAAAAAAGACTAGACATGCAGCTAATTATGTGGTGTGTTGGAATGGAGGCTGGTGTGGTCCACATGTGTGAATGGAGACGGTGGTATTAGTGCTGCATGGGCTGCTCATAATGTGTGTGTGTGTGTGTGTGTGTGTGTGTGTGTGTGTGTGTGTGTGTGTGTGTGTGGAATTGGTGGCAGAGGTTTGTGCGCTGCAGATGGCTCCTCAATGGCAGGCCCTTCCCTCATTACCATAACAACAGACTGCAGCTCGAGAGCAACAAAAAGTCGCCCTTCGCTCGTCTTCCCACCCATCGCTCTGAGTGCAGCGTCATGTCGGCTTTCACCCTGTTTATGGCTCGTCCGAATATTAAACGTCACCATATTCACGTTTTGTGTGTTCAACTTCAGAGTGTAACCTGCTTCTCTTGTTGTCTGTCTTCACAGAGCTTTGCTGGACAGCGAAAGCCTCAGGGGAGACGTCCCTTTGTTAAATCAGCCAAGAGACATTTCCATCACAGGTAATTGAAGTAAAGAATAATAATACATCAGCACCATGTTAGTGTGTATAGCACCTCAATATGCCACATAAATCCTCTCCTTTATCCCCACTCTCCTTTGTAAGAGTATAATTTCAGTCTAACTAAAAGCCCCTCAGAGTGGGGAACATGTTTGATACAGTTTGTAATCGCATTAGTCGAACTGTGTGTGTGTGAGTGTGTGTGTGTGTGTGTGTGTGTGTGTGTGTGTGTGTGTCTGTGTATGTGTGGTGGGGGAAACGGGGCTTGGCTGAGGGAGCTGAGGTAGGCACTTTGGGTCTTGTAATGCAAGCCACCAAAGATAGTCCCCAAAGGTTATTGAGCCTTACAGCTTTGCTTTCCGGTAACTTAGACAACGGTGAAAGGAAATGTCGATCAATATCTCCCCATTAGTGTCCAACTTCCATTGAGAACATACATTTCAATAATGCTTTGGGGAGGCAGCATGTTAGGAGGCAGCATGTTAGGATTTGAAATACTAGTCGAAGCTGTGTGGAGCTCAAATATCTAGGTTACGGCATCTTGGCAGAATTGTGATATGGGAATTGGTCAATCGGACAATCAATGCAAGTCATTATTATTACGGTAGCTTAGTTCATTGTGTATTCATGAGCTCTGCTCTTGTCCTCCATAGATGCAGTTTTCACTCCTTGGGGTGTTAAAATAAATTACCAGACCCAGCTGTCCGCTGGCCACAAGACCACTTCCCTCTCATCCGTCCGTGGCTTCACAGGAAGAGGACCAACGCCAACCTGGAGTAGGAAACCTGTAACCCTCACCGACACTCCAAAGATTTCCTCGAAACCTGACACAACAAAGTCAGCAACGTGGGAAACCCCGTATCCCAAAATACTGCAGGATGGAGCCGTCGAAAATTTCAGACCTCAGGAGGTTCATGAGAAAGTCACCTATGCTGAGCCTCTATCGCCTCCCAATGAGCAGGAGGCTGAAACAACACCAGGGCACAAAGAAGGGAAAGAGGACTGGGACGATGTTGGTGTGGACCCTACAAAGGACGGACCAGTCGTCCAGTCAGTCGTCAGTCATCAGGTTGAGTCTGGCCTCAGCACTGAGCCACCCCTCAGCGATACGATAACACCCCACCTTACACCATACTCGGTCAGAATGACAGAGGAGCCCTGTGGTTTCTCAGATGAATCCGATATGGATGTGCCTTTTGAAGAATCTGTGGGAAAAGAAGATATGCAAGAGCTGCACGCTCCAATGGATGCGTGGGCAGAGAAAGAGTTTATAGGCAAAGAGGAAAGGTCAGATTTTGAAACAGAGGCGGTGATTGAACCACACTTTGATTCCAGGACGAGTAAACCAGAGTCTGAATGTGAACCTGAAGAGAGCTTGTTTGACAAAGTGACAGACTTTAGCCCAGGTGAGGACATCTTGAAGGAGGACGCAGCTGAGATGAGGCAAGAAATGAGCTGTTCTGTCGTGGCAACCAATGAGACGGATGTTGAGGATAAGTTGTACCCTGATGGAGAAGAGATGGATACATGGGATAGTGTAATAGAGAGGAAGGTTGATCTGAAGACAGAAGAAGGCATAAAAAAGGATGAAGAAAAAGGACAACACGCTGAACCAGAGGAAGATATATCAGCGAGAGAACAAAAGCATGAAAAGATGTGTGATTTTGCCACAGGTGTACATCAAGACGTCAACGAGGCGTCTTCGATGATGGAGACACAAGTAGATGACGATGGACGGCAGGCTGCTTTAGACCAAGAGCACGCACTTTTCCCTGACAACGAAGAAGACGATGACGAGGAGGATTCTCAAAATGTCTCCGTGTCATGGAGGACCGAGCTGGAGGGCGACAGCTACGCTCAGGATAACACGCTCGCCGACACTCGGCCGCTGATCCGATACAAGAGCGACGAGACCGATGCCAATACTCAGGCGTCACACGTGGACGAGAGCGACTCTAGCGAGGGGGAACAGGAAAAGAAGTTCGGAGAGACGGGAATGTGGAGCGAAGGCAAGGCAAAGAGATTCGGAACTATGGAAGATCTGTGCGAAGAAGTCGAAGGGGAGGCGCTGGATGAGGAGTATAATCTGGGATACACTCACATTGACAACAGGGCTGTTGGTCATGGTCAGACTGGAAGTGAGCAGGCCACACTGGGGAATGCAGAAGGAATGATCAGAAAAGTCAGTGAGGGGCAGTCGGATGTAGAAACTGAAGAATTTAGCAAACCCACGACACCCACAAATATGTTCACCGATGAGGAGCTGGAGACGGACCGACTTGTGGAACAGGAATTAGAAAACCTAGCCACGGACAGCTACAGCGCTCACTTCGCACAGCAGCAGGTTGGTGCTAGCGAGGAGACGCTACATCTGCAGGGCAAGTCTGTCGAGGAAAAGACGGAGCAACAAGAGACTGGAACGCTTTGCTTTACAGAGCCTGACGTCAGAGGAAACCAGCAACTTTCCTCCTCCACTACAATTACAGATCAACCTTACGAGAACCTGTATTTCTGTGATTCGTCAGTGGGAGTGCCTCGAGCAAACACTCTGGCGTATGAGGAGCTCCAGCATAAAGATGAGGAGGCGTTAGATGCTCCAGAGAAAGGAGAGGAAGAGGAGGAACACAATGCGTCCACGGTGGCACACGCCGATGTCACAGGAGATCCCTCCAGCTTTACTGACTTCATCAGCGGGCCTGATGTGGAAGAAATCAACAACTCAGAGGATCAGGAAAACCTGCAAGATGTGGCTGCCCCCACTGAAGTGAAAGAGGAAGCATTATCTCAAGAACTTCTCTTTGAGGATGTTGCGGACCGCAAGGAGTTTCCAGAAGCTCCAGAAACCGCTGAATGGGAAGTCCTCGAGAACCCAAGTGAGGACTTTGAATTCGGAGATCAGAGTGAAGATTATAAAAAATGCGATAATGTGCCTGAATCAGCTGAAAGTTATCTGCCCGACGACGGAGGCTCTGATGAGGGCGTTATGACACAGAAGGTGGCAACTCTGGAGATTCCCCCCGGCGGTGTACCCGATGGGAACGATATCTTTGTGGTGAAGGACTCAGCTGAACTAGTGAACACTTACGGCAAAGACAACAGCCTCCATGGTTTCTTTACCTCCGGCCTAACGGATGACATCTGGGAGACCGGTGCCACCTATCAGCCAGACGAGGCCTGTAATGAAGCAGCGGAGCAAACCAATCAGAATTTGGTTTGGGGGAATTCGGAAAATGTGGTTAATGTGGTTAAGTCCAGGGTGGACATTGACTCGTCTAAAGCCCTGAAGGGTAAGAAGGAGCAGCAGCAGATGCTCTCGGAGGTGAAGCAAGTGTTGTGTCGAAATGTTGTCGAGGGGGAGTTTGTTCGTTCTGACGAGTCTGATGTTGAGGGTGAATCCTGGTCCTCTGGGGAGGAACCGGTATGAAAAGTAGGGCGAAGTTTGAGCTTTAACAATTTTAGATGTAATTAGTTTTAGTCCGTAAAATGACGTTGTCCGTGTAACGCATTTACTCTGAAAGCCAAAGTGGTGCCTTGGTACGCTGACCACCAATGTGCCAACTCTGTCTCTAACGATACCGAGCACTCTCAATATGACATATTTGATCAACATTTGTTTCCTCTATCCTGATTGTTCAAACTCTTTAAGTGTGCATGTAATACAGGATGATATCTTAACGAGGGAACAGCATGAAGACAGAACAAAGAAAGTCATTTGAAAGTCAAAGCGTTATTGATTGCTGCCTAATCCAATTTACTGACTGATGAAAATCAATGCGAGCAGAAGGGTAGGGTTCCTTGTAGAACTGCTAGTGTATCCAACAGACAGCTAGTGGTTCCTCTTGGTGAGTCATCTCATTTCACTGGACTATAGTTGACCCATATGTGCATGCTTTACACGTGTAGAATGAATGGTTGGCTTTTTATTTCCATCTCTAAAGTTTTTGCTGCGGTACATTTACAGTCCATAATAAACAGTAGATTCATGATACCCTCCGAGTCTTTTTGTTGGAACAATTATCTTCATTGCTTGAACAGTGCACCTCAAACACAGACACTAACAAAGTAGGTGTAAACAACAGTTCTATCTGTTTAATGTGCGTTTTATTGAGATCACTGAAGACTGTGTTCATCTTCTGGAAAGCTGAATGTAACTCATTTAGACTGATCGCTAATAGAACGCTGAAGGGATGACGTAACGTCACCCTGAAGCCAAAATGATTCTTCCATTGGATTTTGGATTATTACAGAGAATAAGCTCTGTGGCTAACAAACGTTAATGAAACGTACACATTTTATTCAGCAAGATAATCTTCACAATTGAACACCACTTTTATGATTTTTAAAGCGTAGTTGCAATCGCCAGAAGTGGAAAAGCTAACGTTATAAAGGAACTCCACCACGGTCACATGACTTCACGTCTCCACCAATGAGCTGAAGGAGGACGAGTCGTCTCCTTCAGACTCTTTTTTAAGACACGTAAAAGCTTCTAGATTCATCAGAGGGCTTTTTTAATGTTAAAATATTTTAATCTTGTGTTAAACACAAACCTAATCTCAGATTGACTTTGAAATGCGAGAGCTGGAAATGTGAAAACTGCAGTAAATATTTCTGGTGAATTGGTATTAGCATCCTGTTATCATCTCTTTAGCATCTCAGTGACGGCCTGAATCCATCAACTCTTTAATGATCCACGGGTAACACAATATTTTACAGGTCCATCATAATCTGCCTGAGAATAATGTAATTTCATACTAATTGTACAGGAAATAAAGACAGTGTTTAATTGATACACTTCAATGTATTGCTCGTGGCACCAAGAGAGTTTTTTAGTCCGTGCACCGCAGGTCAGCTGAATGTGCAAAAATGTCTGCAGGCAAAGCATGTAATCTAACATTTATGGAGAATTAAATATCCAGTAATACAGCAATAATCAATTCATATTAACTGGGTTTAAAAGAAAGAAAGAAAACATTCATGCAATAAAGCGTGAACAGGGAGAATTACAGATTTGTGCAATAAATAATGCAACACCTTTATTGACAAATATCAGGAGGCTTTTTGAAAACTCTACGTCTGTTATTTAAAGGAAGGAATTGGCCTGTGATGATTGAAAATGATAAAACTACGACGCTTTTCTCCGACTCAGAACACAGATACTCTCATAACAACATGTCAAGAAACCTGCTGCCTTCCAGCAACATCCATCTCCGTTTCCTTTGGGGGTTTAATTGAGGAATGTGTGTGTGTGTGTGTGTGTGTGTGTGTGTGTGTGTGTGTGTGTGTGTGTGTGTGTGTGTATTGGACAACATCCCAGCTTCACTGACCTCAAACAGTCAGGCTAACAAAGCAGCACCGTGGCTCTCAACAAGCAAACAGCCGTCCCACGAGACGACCAAGGACAGAGTCCGAGAGGGAACAATGTGTGACCTCACCTCCTCTCCTCCCCTACCCTCACCCTCACCCTCCCCCCCTCCTCCCTCCACCCTCCCCTTGTCCGTCCTTCATTAGTCCGTATTCTGAACAATGGCGGCTGTTTCAGCGGCGCTCTCCTGCTCCGCTGCCCAATGAGGGATCGGCAGAGGAAGGAAGCGGAGTGCTGGCATGGCGTTAGGGCAGCTGTCTAATGCTCCTGTTCTCCAGCCATCAGTAGAGCTGTCCACTACACACTCACTATCTGCTGTAATAGTAAAAACCTCATGTTCAGTTATGAATAGCCCACATATTACCACGTTTGTTGAACCAAAAGACATTCATGCTTTGCTTGAGATTTTGATTAAAAAAAGATAATTCACATTTACGGGTCAGATTTAAGATCCTTCTGCAGCATGATCTGGTGTCTCAAAAGCTATTCATGATCAGGTATTATCATAAATAATCCCAATCCAATCAGCACAGTTTCTAGTGTGCACTATAGCACAAAAAAGCTAGTAAAGCTAATTAAAGGAGTTTGGCTAATAAAACTAGATTCAAAACAACAGAGAGCCAATGAGCATCAAGGCAACCTGCTATTTTGAAATATACAAGTGTTTGTGGAGCTAAAAGTTGGTTTGGCACAGAGCTCAAATTTGAAGACATTTGGCACACATGAACGTTACCATTAAATCCTCCTAGAGGTGGGATATATCTTTTGATTGCTGCATGAATCGTTTTGTTTCTTGGCAACTGGACGCAGCAGAGCCCTGTGAGGGTCAACGACACGTGTTCACTGTGTGCCAGCTTTCCACTAACAAGCTCCCTGGTTTACCACAAAAACTGGCACAGATGCTAATGAAGTATTGTTGTGTTTGATGTGATTCATCAGCTTAGCTGGAACATGTTATTGGCAAATTACAAGCAGTTATAAACACATGTAGATATATCTGAACATGAGCACCACACCAGACTGTATTTTGTTCTGCCAGGCTTTCAGAAAGCATTCGTGCTGATATAATATGTGGTTAAGATTATGGTTTCATTTCGTACCACTTGCAGCACGGTCACACCCTGAAGTCTTTGTGCCGTCATTCTGTGTTACCAAACATCCATTCTCATTGTAATAAACTCAATTTAAGACGGAAATGCTGCAAAGGTTTGCGTTGGATGTGCAGAGCATCAACAGGATGCACTGTGTGTGTGTGTGTGTGTGTGGGGGGGGGGGGTGTAGGAGTCCATTAGGAGAGTAAACCTCTTTGAGGTAGTGTGTGTGCACATGTGTGCTCTGATAGCC
This sequence comes from Ophiodon elongatus, assembly GCA_016806645.1. Lineage (NCBI taxonomy): Eukaryota > Metazoa > Chordata > Actinopteri > Perciformes > Hexagrammidae > Ophiodon > Ophiodon elongatus. The sequence goes on from JACSYO010002149.1 coordinate 288,204, forward strand.
ATCTGCAGCCCTCATCCTGTCCCCAGTGATTTACTCCGGATGTCATTGTGGTGAATGATGCTCCCTGCAGAGCCGGACTGAGGAGCAGGTGTCTCCAGTGACTTCTCCCACTTCAGACCCCCATTATATCAGAAAAGGGCACGAAGGTACAAATAAGCTGTGAGAGAATAGTTCAAGTAATCGTAACAACACATTCAGCTCGAGGGTTACTCGGACTGGGACCAGAAATATGAGTTTGTCTGTTTGTTTTTCTCGAAGAAAAAATATGATCTCATCAAAATCAAAGGGTCTATCTCCTTGGGAACACTTCCATAGCAATAACCAAAGACAGGATAACATATATATTTTTATTCAGATTTGTTTGCCTGAGGATGGTGCTTGTGGAAGACTGTGTGGTGTCCAAAGTGGTAAGAGTTCATCATCTGGGAGCATGAATGTGCTCACAGCAATCTGCTAATAAGATGTAGATATTTATTGTGTATGAGTTGTTGTTTTTCTGCTTGACTGGAGATGCAACAAAAAAAAAGGTCAGGAGGTAACCAATGACATTAGGATTCATCATCTGGGAGCATGAATATCCATAGAAAGAATATCATGTAAATACCACCAGTGTTTTTCACGATCATTTACTAAAAGTGTTTGTTTAGGGGGAAAGATGAACTGAGGATGTTAGACAAAAGGTTCAGGGGTCACCAAAGAAACAAGAGGGATCCTCCTCTGGGGACCTTGAATATTCACAGTAAATGTTGTGATGATTTGGCTAATAATTGAGGCGACGTCTGGCTCTATTGGTCCCGTCCGATCACATTCATGACAGAGAATCTGAAACCTTCTTTGCCTTCAGTTTCTTCACACGATCATACCTCACAATGCAGAAATGCAGAATTGGACACAAATATAGACGACTCAGACCAACTGGGATTATTCAAGGATTTATTGCCACTATGAGGGAATATATATATAGGCGTACTTACAGGTACAGGTCCAGGTCAAGGATCAGGTTCTGGTAACAAAGACTTAAAACACAGGAGATCAGCAAAAACAAGATTTTCATAATAAGTTACTAATATTGTATCAAAAGTAGACAGAAATGCAAAGTACACTAGTTGTTTTTCATAATAAGGGGTTTAGAGATGAGAATAAAAACGAAGGTGAAATGCAGAATGGTTCCCTTGTGGGTCATTGGTCTGACAGGTGTTCCTCGATGCGTCTCCCCAAGAGTTACAAACTATTTCCAACTTGTTGCCCCTCGTGCTCCGAGCGCTGAAGAACGAATGCGACTGCGTCACAGCAGAGAACGCCAGGACTCGTCTGTCTGTGTGAGCAGAGCTTAAGGCATCTGACGGTATCACGCACCATGAAATCCTGCCCATCGAGTCATCAGTACCCGCCCGGGTTAAAATAGAGCCGAGGTTGCACCGCAATGTGCAATCGGCTACTGACAGCTGCAGGTTGGTTTGGTGATCCATGGATGAGCGAGACTGTGGGAGCAACTCGTGAGCAGAACATAAAGATGATAATCCTCGATGAGAACAATATTGGCAAAGGGTTGTGACCTGGATGTTTGAGCTCACAGTCATCTGTTTTAATTCTGTTATGGGCTGTTGCTTATCAATATGAGTTATTCAGATGCTCGCTCTCTCCTAGGAACCGGGATCATTTGATCTGAAGATAAAAGAGTCATTTGGTGCCTGTGTGACTGTCTTTGGATGGTGGACAGTTTCGGCTCCTTGAAGCAGGAGCTTCTCCAGATGAACTCCGACTGCTGGTTTAAACCATGAAGCAGATTCAGAGAGAAAAATGAGACCACGCTGAAATGATTATTAAACCAACGAGAGATCTAGAGATTCAGAGTGGAGTTGTAACCTTTTTTTGAACCTTCATTTTATCACAGCTGCTTAAAAGAACCATAAAGGTTCCTCACCAGATGTAATTAGATAAACTGCTCTCCAAAGGCACATTTTCATTTGATAAATTCCTGCTGAGCTCATTCAGAGTGGGAGGGAACGCAGGTAGTAATCAAATACAGCAAAGTTATTCAATTAAATAACACAACAACACAAAAACAGGAACAACATAAAAAGCCACACAAACGTCCTCCCACACGAGCCGAACTCCCAAAGAAAAGAAAGAGATACCAAACACCAGAAAAGGACAACAAAGTACAAAAGCAATGGAGAGAGAGACAAAAGAAGCAATGCACATATTCCTGTATGGGTGTCGGCCAGCAGATGCCCACACAGTAACACAGTAATCTAATCAGGGAGTGGAAATGAAGTTAGATGTGCACTGGCAGACGGGCCACGCCCGAGAGCACACGGAGGCAGAGAGGAAGACGATGACTCACATCCGATCCCCCCCCCCTCCTCACCCACCTCCTTCTCTGTCTCTCGGCAACCACAAATCACATTCACAACATACAAATATTAAAATAAGATCAATTCAATCACATTAAAATATGGGGCCCTGCGCATTTCATCTTTTCCCCCAATCTTTATTTTATTTATATGAAAAATTATATAAGCAGCAGGTTCTCCCACATTGGAGAAACGTTAACAGTCTTCCATCTTCTATCTTGTGTTGCTAAAGTGAGAAGGTTACACTCAAGACATGAAGAGGTCAATTATGGAGACACAACAATACTATACTATACTTTTAAAAAATGTTTACCGTTTCTCTGTCTCTTCCTCTCCCTTGAATGTATTATTATTTACAAACACGTTAGGGTGACTGCTACTCACTTGTTGATGATTTTTATATGTATTGCCATCATTTGAACACGTAGTTGATTAACTATCTACAGTCAAAGGATCCTGTAAGGTTCTCTTGATGTAGCAGCAGCATCACTTGAGCAACCTAACAATGAGCAATGCTAACACTGGTGCTAGCGCAAGCAGGGGGCTTTTTGTAGGAGCGTAGGTATGTTCCCTCAGCTCTATATTCCCTCAGCCCCATGTTCCCTAAGCCCTCTCGTACCTCAGCACTACGTTCCCTCAGCCCTATTGTCCATCAGCACTATGTTCCCTCAGCCTTATGTCCCTCCAACCCTATAGGTTCCCTCAGCATTATGTTCCCTCAACCCTTTGTTCAATCAGCCCTATGTTCCCTCAGCACTATGTTCCCTCAACCCTTTGTTCCCTCAGCACTATGTTCCCTCAGCACTATGTTCCCTCAACCCTTTGTTCCCTCAGCACTGTTCCCTCAGCACTATGTTCCCTCAGCACTTTGTTCCCTCAGCACTATGTTCCCTCAGCACTATGTTCCCTCAACCCTTTGTTCCCTCAGCACTATGTTCCCTCAGCCCTATGTTCCCTCAGCCCTCTGTACCTCAGCACTACGTTCCCTCAGCCCTATTGTCCATCAGCACTATGTTCCCTCAGCCTTATGTCCCTCAACCCTATAGTTCCCTCAGCATTATGTTCCCTCAACCCTTTGTTCAATCAGCCCTATGTTCCCTCAGCACTATGTTCCCTCAACCCTTTGTTCCCTCAGCACTATGTTCCCTCAGCACTATGTTCCCTCAACCCTTTGTTCCCTCAGCACTGTTCCCTCAGCACTATGTTCCCTCAGCACTTTGTTCCCTCAGCACTATGTTCCCTCAGCACTATGTTCCCTCAACCCTTTGTTCCCTCAGCACTATGTTCCCTCAGCACTATGTTCCCTCAGCACTATGTTCCCTCAATCCTTTGCTCAATCAGCTCTGTGTTCCCTAAACAATACACTCATGCCTAAACCTAATCAACCCGATACTAGCCAGACCGTCTCTCTGTTATTGGATATTGTTAGAGATATATTTAAAAAAAATCAAAGACGGATGTTAACATGGGCCAGGGATGATGCTAAGGGAACACAGGGCCTAATTTGGAATGGACAAACAGTTCATGAGGGAACATAGGGCTGAGGGAACATAGGGCTGAAGGAACATAGGGCTGAGGGAACATAGGGCTGAGGGAACACAGGACTGAGGGAGCACATGGCTGAGGGAACATGGGCTGAGGGAATATGAGGGCAGGCCTGAGGAACATAGGGCTGAGGGAGGCTGAGGGAACATAGGCCTGAGGGAACATAGGGCTGAGGGAACAGGGCTGAGGCCTAAGGCTGAGGGACAAGGCTGAGGAGCAAACCTGAGGAACATAGGGCTACTTGGAGCTGGAACATAGGGCTGAGGGGCTGGAGGACACGATGAAAAGCATCATGAACTGTCTGATGTAACTGGGGACTGAGACACTCATGCTTCAAGCATTCTGATGTCATTTTGAATTTGAATATGGATTTTTAGAAAGGCATAATTAGTGAAAAGTAAAAACTTTACATTCTTAACCCCAAGTTTATGAGGTGTTCAATGGGACCCTTGGAAGCTCGGGGCCTTAGGCTATTGCCGACCTTTGCCTGATGGTACGGCAGCCTCTGTATTCGAGTCACTGTGAAGGCATTTACCTCGTGAAGTGTATTAAGACAAGACCGGCCTCAGAGAGAAATGGCTGCTTTCACCACTCAGCGGCAGGAAAAAGGGGGTGACTGTTGGACAGACAATGCCCGGACTGTCCAGTTGGACGTCTGACTGAGGGAGTGTGGGTATTATTAGTGGCCTGTTGAGCCATGAGTGTGTGTGTCTGTCTGAGACGTGAGCCCAGCGGCTGCTGTGGACCGACCAGTTGACGGAGCCAGCTGACGGCCGGTTGGGTGAATACTTGTGTGGGTGTGTCACTTCTTCTGCCACATACCCAACCAGCTTTCCTTCCTGCTGTCTTCCCTCCGGTCCAATCCTCAGGATTAGATCAATAAAAAGAGGAAACAGGACACAAAACACAACGTATACATGAGCTCGTATGATATCTTACGAAATCTAATTTTTCGTGCATTTTCCTACGAAAAGTGCAGCAAGATTTCCACACGTTATATGAATACAGTTTTTTCAAAATAAACTTCACAGGAAACTTCAGTCTAACAGGTTCAGGCAACAAAACTACTGAGTTAGGTTTAGGAGAAGATCATTCTTTGGGTTAAAATAACCACTGATAAATTAACATTGACTAACAGTCTCCTGGCTGAACGATCCCCGCTGGCTTGACCCGTCCTCCTCACCTCCTTGTTTTATCTTTACACCTCCACCCGACACGGAGCAACTTTGTGTCTACCTGATTAATAGAAGTCCAATATTCACTCTACTTTTAGCTCTGCTTTGGGTCTCCACCAACTCCTGAGACAAATGTTCCACTATGTTCATCCGTTAATGCGAACAAAAAGAAAAAAGGTTTTAAAACATAAAACTTACCATATTGAAGTATTGTGCAACTAAAGCTTGGATGCTGGTATTTCAGGCCACTTTGAGTCCCATCCAGACTTCCAGAATTTGGAAATTTGCAGGTAAAGTATTTAACATCATTGGTATTGAATCAGATGTTTTATCACGTACTACTACTACTACTACTACTACTATGTACCAACGGAAACACTGTCACAACTAGTAATTTGATCCTTTTAAATATAAAAATATGGAGATGTGCAGCTTTCAGGAAATGGCAAAACTACACTACTACAACTTCTACTTTAATTTTTAATCTGTGAGGTAATCAGTAACTAGAGCTGTCAAATATACGTAGTGGAGTGAAAAGTACTTTATTTTAGTAAATATTAAATAGAATACAATTGAAAAACTGAAACTTAGTACTTAGATACAATACTTAAGAGCAATGCTGGAAAGTACATTTACTCAATTAGCCTAAGCCCCCTCGAGACTAAGCTGTTTGTTGGGTGTAACAGTAAAGTCCTCCAGCCTCCTACATGCAGGAGGACAAAGGTACAAAGGGGGTTTAAATATGGGACGTTTTAACGCCTTCATCTCGACTCGAGGCATCAGAATCCAAAGAGTGGTGTGATTACGGGTAAACACCAGCTACAGGAAGAGACAGCTAAGAATAAGAATCGTTAGTGTTGGCAGGAGGAACGGTGTCAACTTCAATAATACTCAGAAAATTAAGTAATTATGCATGCCCACCTCGGCTTTTTATACATGACAGGTTTTTTTGGTCTATTTTTAATTTACTCTCAGAAGATCCGTGAGCAGTGACACGTTTATTTGGCAAAATGTACTGAAGGTAGTTCCTGAAGATGTAACGCCAATCATCTGTGAAGCACTTTGAATTACATTCCATATGTTTGAAAGGTGCTTTACATATAAATGCAACGTGATTGATTGTTTACGTGAACAAAATATAGATTCTTACACCGTTAGCCGTTTCTGCGCCTGACCTTTGACCTCCTCCGTGAAACGAACCGGGAGGAGGAGAACGGGGTATTTTGGATTCTTCTACTTATTGATCTGCATTCAAAGTGGCTCAATGAACGAGCGTCCGCTAAAGAATACGCTTATGAATGTAAATGTTCTCAATAATCTCTCTATTAAAGGTGAATGCCTTTGTTTTGTTTGATGCATGTTTTGAGTTGCTAATTAGTCACCATTTAATATCCAACTAAATTGATCTCTAAAATAAACTCCCCCCCCCATGTCTCGTTAATTTAAATGTTACTTGGATAATTTTTATGAAGCAAAACTTTCTTATGTAGCATCTTTGAAGGTTTCTCAACAGCAGCAGCACAACACGCATGCATATCGAATACACAGTTAACGTTTAGAAATATATAATGAATGCAGAGTAGAGATAACCTGAACTCTTCGTTTTAAAATGCAATATTTATGAAAAGCATTCGATGAACAAGTTGACTTCTTTGGAACTCTGAGCTTCACTTACCCTGCAGCTTGTGTCCTGCAATACAAGATACCAAACATTAGAGTGCCATCTAGTGGTGGCAACGCGGTACTGCAAGAAAAGACACAGTCAAACGTTTCTGTAGGTCAACTTGTCTATTTAATATATAAAATACGGTAAAACATACGCAAAAAGGGGAGGCGGGTAAGAGGGGACCAATGGATACTTTGGTACAATAACAAACACTTTTTTTTGTAAAAGCAGTATAGAATTTGTAATAACATATCAGTGCATACTTTATTTATGAAAATATACACAAATTGTATATCATTCTCCAAAAACAACAAAAAAATATCTTTACAACAAAAAAAAAAAAGCAGACTAGCCGAACACAATATATTAGCTATAATTTATTTAAAACTTTTTTCTTCAATTTCATTTTTTTTTTTTTTTTTTTTTTTTCTTAAATGTATTTCTGTGATGTATATTTGTGTCGATATTACATTTTATTTCCTATAACATGATTCACTCTTTCGCCCATGCATTGACATCATTGTGTCTGGTCAGAAATAAGTTAGACGTGTCACGCTGCCCCCCCCCCCCCCTCCTCCTCCTCCCCCTCCTCCTCCCCCTCACTTCGTCTCCATGGTAACATGTGTGGACTGAGAGCTTTTGTACATTGGACTCAGAAGTTGCAGCATTGAAGCGGTTCCGTCGCGGCTCGGCCTGATCACGCCTCCGTCCACAGCCACACGCGAACTAATATCACTACGCTCGTGTCGTTTTCTTTCAACGTCATAAAAACCGTGCAACATTAGTAACACCCTTTTTTTTTTAAATATTTATTTTTCTTGAAGAAAAAAAAAAAAGAAAAAGAGAAAACAAATCCCCCCCCCGAAAAAACAAAACAAAAATATATTTATAATATAATATTTTTTTTTTATATAATAAAATAAAATAAAATTCCAAATAAAACAAGATTGCCTAAACTACACGAAAATAAAATAAAATGTTATACCACCATGACAGCTGCCGTCAGTGAGAGCTGTGGTCATGATGATGATAATAATAATAATAATAATAATAATAATAATAATATCAATTCTCAGAGAACAATTAAAAACAGACTGTCACCAGCACAAATTAACACTGGAAAGTGAGTGAGACGTCTAAACATCATTATACAGGAGCAAGTACTGGGGGTTTCAGTTGGGGGGGGGGGGGGATGCAGGTTCTTAAAACTATTTCTCAGCACGATTGTCTTTCTGTTTTGTGATTATTACAGCGCCCCCTAGTGTTGCTCTAAAGAAGGAGCCAGGGCTTCTCCACTGACAAACAAAACTCCCACGAGCCCCGTCGCAGGAGACGCCATGTTGGCTTCTTTGTGGGGTTTTTGACAAATAGCTCTCAGCTATTCTCAGAGGGGGGAGGGGGGGGAGAGGGGGGAGGGGGGGTGAGAGAGGGGAGGGGGGGGGTTTGTTCAAAGCTCAGGGTGCAACAGTCTTAACAGTCAAAGTGTTTTACACTCGGGGAGGGATTTATGTTCACTCTGCCACGCGCTCAGAAAAGCAATATTGACACTCAGACTTGTCAGAAAGAGAAAGATGAGTGTGTGTGTGTGTGTGTGTGTGTGTGTGTGTGTGTGTGTGTGTGTGTGTGTGTGACAGACGGAGAGAAAGAAAAATAAAACAGAGATGAAGTGAGGCGAGGATGATGGGAGTAGTGCGTGATGAGGCTGGGAGTTATGGGGGGAGGAGGGGGGTGGAGGGGGGAGGGAGGGGGGGGGGTCATTTCAGAGCTGACACCCGCTGTCTGGACGGAGTGAAGTAGTGTGTGATGACGGGGTGAGAGGGAGGTGAGAGGGGGGGGGGGCCTGCCCATGAGGAGGATGGATGTGGTCGACAAGTCTGCGTTGGATTTGGGAGGCAGCCATTAAAAGATCAAGCCCGGTTCTCAAACCTCCGGCTTAACGGAGAA
>JACSYO010002149.1:301890-316890 GCA_016806645.1 Ophiodon elongatus
TAATTTTCTATAGACTTCTATACAACCAGAGGAGTCGCCCCCTGGTGGTCAGGAGAGAGAATGCAGCTTTAACACATGAAGCTTTGACTTCTATACAACCAGAGGAGTCGCCCCCTGGTGGTCAGGAGAGAGAATGCAGGTTTTAAGACACCGGAGGTTTAAGAAAACGGAGGTTGCCGCCCGGCTTCAGCACAGTTGCCTCATTCGATGAGTGGGCAGCTTTCTCTTTGCTGTCGTCTGTCTGACACAAACTTATTCAGCCACTAACAGCGACTCAACAGAGGAGTCTCTCATCTTATGTTCCTCTCTACTCTTAATTAACAGGAATATCTGGTTGCCATCTCACCGACATCGGCAATGTGTGCATGTAGGTTTTTGTAAACGAGATCGTGGTCTGAACCAGGCCCCGCTCCAGCATCCGTCATTAGGCCGCTCCGAAACGAGATTCCTGAGCTTCAAGATGCCAAAAGAGCTCACGTCTACGTCAGCGTCTGTGCCTCCACCTGCCACGACTCTTTTGATCAGCCTCTCCACCCTCCCCCTCCACCCCTTCCTCCTCCGTTGGCTGGAGGCTGAGTCAAACCTGTCACCGAGGCTGACACCGGGTGATGACGCTGCACTGTGGCTCGCTCCTTTTGACGGTGTGCCGACAGCTTCTTTTTTTTTTTTTCGTCTTCTTTCCCCGGATCGTGCTCTTTCCTCTCCCCTCGCTCCCCCTGGCTCGACGCGGTCGATTCCGTATTTGAAGCTCCCCAATTACGCCGTTTTCTCGCCCCTCGGGTGTGTTCTAATATGTCATATCATGAGCCATCTGCAGCGCCGTATCTCTAATATTCCCTCAATTACTGGCAGACTGAGAGGGGGAATTTAAGATAGCACCCCTCCAGGCGATCTGGGTCTGCGGCACTCAAATGTGTCTCGCTCCAATTCTGACACACACACAAAAAGTCATGCACTCTTGCTGTCTTACATACGAATGCTCCATCACACACACACACACACACACACACACACACACACACACACACACACACACACACACACACACACACACACACACACACACACACACACACGTCTCTCGCCGTGCCCACTTCATCAAAACCTGCGCGTCGCGGCTGAGGCCCCGGTGCAGGTAGATGGATGGCGGTGCCACGGGGGCGCCGTTGCCATGGCGAGAAAACTGCGGAGTCAGCGGGCCGGTGACAGTGATGAAGGCGAGAGCGGCAGGCTAAAAACCCCCCCGAGCCCCCCCCTCTCCACCCCGGAGCGCCAACAACACAGCGAGCACAGCCAGAAGCAGACACTTGGTTTCAGTGCAGTGTGATGAGATACAGCCGTGTTTCCCAAAATGCTTTGCTTCTCTGAGGACCAACACTCCTAAACTCTTACATTACATCCAAATCAGGCAGATTAGCTGTTGATGTACATAATTAACAGTTTGCTACTGAATTTGACGAGTAATAAGTTGCCCCCGTTACAAACTGGGGTAGGAAGTTTACCGGGGCGGGGAGGTTCTCATGAAAAGATGCAATGATTGTATCATGGGAAATGTAGGATTCAGACCCACGCTAAGATATCTCAGCCTCTTCTGCTTATTCTTTAAAATCCTTTTTCTTTAAAAAAAAAAGAAAAAAAAAAAAGGGACAGTTCACCCCCAAAAAATAATAAACAATACATATTTTCCCGCTCTTTATAAATCTAGTTTTGGTGTCAGTTGCCGAGTTGCCTTCTCTAATGTCTAAGTAAATGTCACTTGGCTTGTGGAGCTCAAAGCACCGAATAAATACATTAACTGTCTCTTTCCAGAAACCCCGATCCGGTTCCTCGAGAGAACCCTCCTCCGACGCTGTGAGCGGTTTCATGTGGGAACTATTTCTTGTTTCTACCGAACTACGCCCGCTAACCGTGCAGAACGCGGCGTGCATCCTTACTGCTAGCTCACCCAGCAGCACTGAGCTAGCTCACCCTACAGCACTGAGCTAGCTCACCTAGCAGCACTGAGCTAGCTCACCCTGCAGCACTGAGCTAGCTCACCCTGCAGCACTGAGCTAGCTCACCTAGCAGCACTGAGCTAGCTCACCCAGCAGCACTGAGCTAGCTCACCCTGCAGCACTGAGCTAGCTCACCCTGCAGCACTGAGCTAGCTCACCCTGCAGCACTGAGCTAGCTCACCTAGCAGCACTGAGCTAGCTCACCTAGCAGCACTGAGCTAGCTCACCCTGCAGCACTGAGCTAGCTCACCTAGCAGCACTGAGCTAGCTCACCCAGCAGCACTGAGCTAGCTCACCCTGCAGCACTGAGCTAGCTCACCCTGCAGCACTGAGCTAGCTCACCTAGCAGCACTGAGCTAGCTGACGTCACGGCTCAGCCGAGTAGATGCTCGCCCTCTTCTGCGCGGTGATGCGGTTTCCGCGGGTGTATTTCGGTAGAAAGGAAATAGTTCTCACATGAAACTGCTCACAACGAGGTTTGTGATGCATCTAGTCTCATTATACTGGAGCGAAGGCAGAACTAAGGAAGGAAAAAATGTGTATTTAAAATCTTTGGGGTGAACTGTCCCTTTAAAGTCCCTTAACTTTAAGGATCTGCTAAACTAAATCGCTGCAGTACTTTTAATGTTTGTTTTTTTCCTCTTTTTTAAAACATAATTTAGCATATTGGCTTAATCGTGTCGTGCAGTTCACTCATATTTAGTCTTTCAATTTCTTCCTCATCAGATTTCCATCTGTTGTATCCTTTTACTACTAATTGCCTCTGCCTGCTTCCCCCCCATAGGAATCCTTCATGATTTAATCTTCAACATCTCTTCGTTTCAGTAGCAAACTGCAGTTTAACGTTGAGCAAACGGAGCTCAGGTTCCCCCGTGCAGCAGATATTTTGGGAGCGGCGGCGGCGTGAAGTAGCTGTGTGGCTGAAAGTGTAGAGAGTACAGTACCAGCAGAGGCCATCCTCCCTGCCAAAGAGCAAGTTGGACTGAGAGGCCAAGCTGTGGAGGGAGGTGGGGAAAAAAAAAAAAAAAAAAAGAGACAAGCAAGTTTAAAAAAATTAAATAAAAAATGGCCACAACAGCAGGGAAACAGTGGGACGGAGGCCAGTCAGGGTCGGTCCAGACACGGAGGAGGGAGGAGGAGAAAGAAAGGCTCCACAGCTGCTTCATGTCGTTAGAGGCTTCTTACACGCATTCATCATGACAGTCAGCGTTAATACACGTGAAATGAGGAATCATCGTTAAAGGAACACACCGTACATTTTCAAACAGTTGTTTTCCGCTCGACTGATGATTTTTTTGGGGGGGATGAAATAAATACGTAACATTTGCAATAGTTTGCAGACGGCAGAATTAACCACGGTGGCCGAGATAATACTGATTTACTTTATTCTCACTGTCTCCCTCTTAAGGCCTTTACACACACCGGGGGAGCTGCGGATATCAGCAGCACTTTTTAAAAGGTTTGAATAGATTCCTACCTGGATCTCATTGACCCAGAACAGCTTCTGGTAGTCTGTCTGAGGTGAATGTTGTGGAGACTAAAGCTTCTTAGGGAATTTTAGTTTCCTCTGGTTAACAGTGTCCATGTCTAGGGCTTTTATTGTGAAAGGTAAGAACAGAAGAAGTGGATCTTTGTCACGGTTTAAAGGAGTAATAAAGATTCAGTAGTCTGAATCCAGAGCCTCCGTGTTGTTGCACACTATAAATTACATTTTTAATACCTCTCCGATCGGTTGATGCCTTTATTGGCGCTGCGTAATATCTGTGTTCTGTAAGTAAGTCAGAGAACACGTTGACAAATTAACTAATTAATCAATTGCGCAATGAAAACGCTCTCGGTGTGTAAAAGGCCTTAAGTCTTTATTTCTTCTTCTTTTATTTTAGAATTTATGGAAAATGCAGTTATTTGTTAGAATCCAAACACAGAAATCAGCCGTTACTCGTCATTACACATTTCAACATTCAGCTCTTGATTGCTGCATGCGAAGTCTGATATTTTGTAATAGCCAGTGACTGTCGTATTCTGTAGCGATACATAGACTACGTGTCTGGTGCTGGATTAAAGTCCCTGGTTCCTCTGGGGGAGGGTTCACCGGACAGCATGCCGACTAACTGTGTCCTGCAAGGGTTAGGTTCCCCTGTTAAACCACAGCTGAGAGATCAGAGTGAGAGAGGCAGAGTGAGAGAGGCAGAGTGAGAGAGACAGAGTGAGAGAGACAAAGTGAGAGAGACAGAGTGAGAGAGACAGAGTGAGAGACACAGAGTGAGAGAGACAGAGTGAGAGACACAGAGTGAGAGAGACAGAGTGAGAGAGAGAGAGTGAGAGAGAGAGAGTGAGAGAGAGAGAGGGAGTGAGAGAGAGAGAGAGTGAGAGAGAGAGAGGGAGTGAGAGAGAGAGAGACTGGCAGGAGACTAAAATGTGTTTTTGTGGGCGAAAACACAAACAAGAACACGGTGAGAAGAGCAGGAGGAAGAGAAACAAAACAAAAAGCCACCATTGAAACATTTCCTTCCACTGTGTCTGGGTTCGTAGAGGACGGGTCAGACGGACAGAACCACAACGATGCACAAGCAGGACAACGACCCGAAATGTTGTTGTTGTTTATTTCCTGCTGAAGCGCCCGACAACGCATCGACTCGCCGAGGAAACAAACAACCAACGGCTTCCGGAGGTTGATTCTATAGAGACAGACTAACGGGCTGAGAGAGGGGCGGCTTGGACCGCAGCCGCGACATTAACATTTAGATTGGGGAGAGTGTGTGTGAGTGAGAGTGTGTGTGAGTGAGAGTGTGTGTGTGTGTGTGTGTGTGTGAGTGTGAGTGTGAGTGTGTGTGTGTGGGCGAGGGGGGTCAACAGGTGGACGCCAAATTAAACGGAGTCTGACAACGGAGCAGGAAATGAGCGGAAGAGGACTGATTAAAAAAGGGGGAGGGGGGAGGGGGGAGAGAGAGAGGGGGGAGAGAGGGGGTGGGGGGAGTGGGAGGAGGGGGGTGACAGGAAGCGTTTCCCTGTGGTGAGTTAAAGTGTGGACGACAGCGGAGGGGGGAGGACGAGGCTCGCAGCCCAAAATAAAAAACCCGCCGCTCTCTCCTCTGATTGGATGAGCCCGTTTGCTTCCTGAGATGAGTTCCCCTGTCCCGGGACGCCCCCCCTTCCCCCCCTCCCTTCGCCCCCCTCCCCCCTCCCCCCCCTTCGCCCCCCTTCCCGGGGAGAAGAGCCTCGAGGCATCAAAGTCCTGATTATTCAGTAAAATCTGGATTATTGCTCCCAATGATTTAAGGAAGGTCTCAGATATTTTAGGGCTCAATAGATTAGCTACAATCTCTACGATAGTCTATGATTCATGATGAACACTTATATTAGGTTTTATCTGCTTCTAGCAATGTTTAATAACAGCTATAAGAACTCATAATGCCTTACGACAGTATTTCATAATGAATTAAAAGATCAAGTATCATAATACTTCATAGTGTATTATAATTCCTGTTGTTGGAATACATTAGAATATTTTCATATTGCATTATAATAACTGTTATAATGCGTTTTAATTCCATTATCACTGGGTGCTTTAAGTTAAAGTGAAATTAAATCTTTAAATCTATCTAAAAACAAAACGTCATAAAACTATTTGACTTTGCTAAAATAACAGTAAGTTATAGTTCCATTATAATGCATTATGAAAAACGATCGTAATTTATTTCAACTCTGGAAATTACAATTCACTATGATCCTTACAAAACATATACAATGTGTTACGATTATAAAGCGTTATGGATATTTATGAATGTTTATATCTATAATTATACAGAGCTATAAGCAGATAAAACGCATTAGAAGTATCTTTATACGGCATTTTATAGACTTTTAATACTAATAACTCACCTTTTTTATTTCATCATTAACAGATTATTTTCTCTGTATATATTTGGTGAATAGAAAAATAATGCAAAAGTGTTCAAGAGCCGACGGTTAGTCTTAAATTCATAGATTTGTTTTTCTTTATTTACTGTGTGTGTGTGTGTGTGTGTGTGTGTGTGTGTGTGTGTGTGTGTGTGTTAACTACACACTGCTCGACCCCCCTGAAGTCGCAGCTGTTGTACACAATAACAAACAAGCTATTATCATATTTTCACGGACAATTTTCAGCTCGTCAGACGGAGAAACAAACACGAGTCTCTCCGCTGACAGCTCGGATTATTTCAAGTGTCTCCTCTTTTAACACCTTCTCCGTTTCCTTTCCTCCCCGAAGGAGACTCGGCGCAGCTGCGGAGTCTCTTCAATTAACGATATATTTGCGAAGCGACCAATCAGAGCAGAGCCCCGATTATTAACAAATTATCGAACCACGTCTCCTTTTTCTGGATAACCGGCTCCGACAGCTCACGTCTAAATTATTATTTAATTTTTCTAGTCGTGCAGGGGGATGAAAAAAAAAATAAAAAATCCACGTCTCAGCGGCGGCTAAGTGGCTGAGGAGTGAAATCTGACATCTGAAGGCAGCGAGCGTGTCACCGCGCCCGGAGACGCCGCCGCACCGCCGCGTCTCCCGCTTTGTTTTGGCGACACTTCCAACGAGCCTCAGAAGCCGGAGCCTCGAGGTGGTCGGCGGAGACCGAGCTGAGCGACGCGGCGGAGGAGGAGGAGGAGGAGGAGGAGGAGGAACACAGCAAAGCAACAACAGAGCGTCACACACTCGACATACAAATGGAGAGAGAGAGAGAGAGAGAGAGAGAGAGAGAGAGAAGTCATGTAGTTGCGTGGATTCTGTCACTTTTTTTTCTTTTGGGGGTTGTTTTGGGCTCTCAAGCCGAGCGACTCGACGGGTAAAAAGGCGCCGAGGAGCGGCGTTGGCTCTAGACGCTATCATGTCATTCACCTCAGGTTAGCAGCAAAATTGGAGATGCAGTTAACCATCTCCGCATTCTGTTTCTCTGCACCCCACATGCTGTGGAGACAAAGGGGGGGTGGGGGAGGTAGAGGGGGGGGTGGGGGGAGGAGGGAGGACAAAACAAGAGGCAGTTATAAGCCGCTCGCCCATCCACAGGTTAGCCTAGCGCAGCCGCGCCGCTCACACAACGGCTACTGCGTGAGCCGGGCAGAGCGGAGACGTCTCCGAACCGAGAGACTAAACAATGTAAACACCTCACAGGCAGAGACAATGATGAAAGTGGATCACATTACAAATTATCTGAATTCATCTGCTGGGAGAAAAAAAAGCAATTTGAGACTTTTAAAAGAAGAAGAAAAAAAAAAAAAGGGGGCGGGGGTGGGGGGGGCAGATCTGTAGAAAATTGTCAAAGGAAACAAAAAAATCATGATGAAAACACAAAAGTCGCATTGATAAAACGCAGTGAAGCCGACATGTGACCTCCCCGTCCAGCTGTGGGCGCTGTGCTTCAAAGATCAAGTCCAGGAAATGATTTTCATGATTTCACCGTGTTTCCTGCTCGTTATGGGCTCAACGTTCTGAGGAGCCCCGCTGGGTTCACTTCTCCTCAACCCGAACTACATCTGAGTCAGCGACGCTTTAGGAGCCATGAACTCTGGGTAGGTATCCCAGCATGCATTGTGCTGCAGCCAGAGGGGATGGAGGAGAGAAGGAGCCGGCTCGCAGCGGCTGCTGTTGTTATTGTGCAGCAAATAGGCAAAGTTATGGTGTTTGTTTCAAACATAATGTAATAATCTAAGAATACTAATGTGCAGCCTTCGTCCTGGAGTTTAGACTCCAGGGTTGAACTTTAGGTTCATGTTCTATAAAGTGCTGGGAGTTCTGTTCTTTACGTGGACTCCACACCGATCTGCTGCGGGCACCAATCCCCTGGAGTTCATTCAGAAACGTCTGTTTCTGTGGACTTTATTTGGCATGTTCCGCATGCCGTCTTCGGCCCAGATGTCAAGCAAACATCAGACTTCTGCAGAAGTCAGTGCTGCACCGAAGTTAGAATAAAACGGACTAAATGTTGCTACTGGAGCTTCCTGAAAGCGTCCTGTCGGGGGTTTATCCTAAAGCTGAAGTCGCGTCCTTTCCTTTATTCACTAGTTCAAACCAGTGTGTCTGATAACGCAGCTAGCCGCCTCGCTAGCCGCCTCGCTAGCCGCCTCGCTAGCCGCCTCGCTAGCCGCCTCGCTAGCCGCCTCGCTCGCTAGCAGCCTCGCTAGCAGGAGCTAAATCAGAGTGGAAGTCCAGTGGGAGTCGAGCCGAGTGTGGGTTGGGGGGATGGAGGGGAGGGGATGGAGGGGAGGGGGAGGGAGGGGAGGGGATGGAGGGGAGAGGGAGGGGATGGAGGGGAGGGGGAGGGGGTATGTAGGTCAACACAGCGATGAATCAACCACAGCTGGGGTGATGCTTCAGCTCCGTATGGGAGAGGTGCTTCAAGTGTTTTATGTGCACGCGTTATCAGCTGACCCGCACGCCGCTGATAAAAAAAAAAAACAACAACAACAACTCTACCGGTCGGTTGTTTCAAGGGGAAAAGGTCAAAAGGAAATCCATCTCATTTATGAGTTTGTCAACATGAAGAAAAAGCAGCTTACACCAAGTTACTGAGCGACGCCAAGCTCATCTGCTGAGACTGTTGCTGCTGCTGCTGCTGCTGCTGCTGTTGTTGTTGCTGGGAGACTGCCGGTTGCTGTTGCCAGGCAGCCATGTTGCCAGGCACCAGCCCCGATGGTGTGAACGTCTGGAGCGCTGTGAGATCTGCACTCGTCAGCTGGTACTCTGAGATTAAGGGACGACAGGGAGGAAGACAAGAGAGAGAGGGGGAGAGGGAGAGGGGGAGGGGGGTTGTTTTACATCACACAACTTTCTGGTGCATCAATATTAATCAGCGCTAATCCATATTAATGGGGACCTTTGAAGTGGAATCATTGCAGAAGCTCTCACACAATGAACAAAGTGAATATTCATCGTGGTTTGTGGCATCACACTGTGAGCTTTTCAAGTCTTTCTACACGACACTTAGAGATATTTCCCGACATCACGCGGATCTTTTTTCTTAACTCCGTGTTTCATCTTCATCACGCTGGAGACGCCTTACCGGTGTTGTAGGCCGTCTGCATGCCGGAGAAGGGCGCCAGGAGGCTGGGCGTTGCCACGGAGACCACCGGCGTGGTGAGCGACTGGGAGCCGCCTAGCCGCTGAGCAGTCTGGGAAGACACAGAGATGGATGGAGGCGGTTGAACATTTGGGACGCGGGAAGTGGAAGAGGTGATCGACCGCCACAGGGGGGTCCGGTGTGACGTCATCTTTTATTATATATACAAAAATAAACCCGGTGAAAGGAATCCGGCCACGATTATCTGCATCTGCTCCGTGTACAGGGAAGTCTCATGGTTAATGTCCGTCACTGGTGTGATTGTGTGTGAAAGGTTTGGGTTCAAAATGTTAAAGGTCGCATATCATGCTCATGTTCAGGGTCATACTTGTATTTGGGGGCTTCTACTAAAACATGTTTACATTCTTAAATGTTAAAAAAAACCACTTTGTTATTCTCATACTGTCTGTCTGAATATACCTGTATTCACCATCGGTCTGAAAACGCTTCGTTTTAGCGCCTGTCTCTTTAAGAAAAAGTCCAGTCTGCTCTGATTGGCTTGCAAGAAAAAACATGGTGCACCCAGATTGTTTATAAGTGGACGTAGTAAGCCCCGCCCCTAAAGCATCCCCTGCTTTATGGTCTGTTTGACTCTAAATGGACCATAATTTACTAAATGAACATCATGCTGTATTGAAGAAGACTTGAAACTAGAGATTGAGACATAAACTCATGTTTACAATGTTTACTGAGGGAATAAATCAAGAGAGAAGTAGAGTCATTTTCTATAGACTTCTATACAACCAGAGGAGTCGCCCCCTGGTGGTCAGGAGAGAGAATGCAGCTTTAACACATGAAGCTTTGACTTCTATACAACCAGAGGAGTCGCCCCCTGGTGGTCAGGAGAGAGAGTGTAGTTCTCAAACCGTGGGTGAACTTACTTAGATGGCGGGGCTGTGACATAAGAAGGAGAACCAAATCTGATTGGCTTGTTGAATCACATGTTTTCTGATCTAGGTAGGACTCCAGACTAAATGTAAGTGCACTGAAAAAGTGTGTTTTCCCTGATATGTCAATTTTGAGGAATTCTAGGTTTAGATATAAAGTCTGTAAATACTCTGGTGAAAGATGCTGAAGCCTCCGTCAGACTCTCTTGGATCTTTTGGATTCCGTGTCGTGAGGAAGAAAACCTGCTCCGGGTTTTCACAGCAAATCGCGTCCCTTTTTTTTATCTCCTTATAAGGCCTGGGAGAGGGAGTCCACAGCTGATGACTTCATCCATTTTCAACGGCAATAATGATAATGGTTAGCATGTGCTTTCCACTGTACAGCAGAGTGAATGCAGAGGCCTCGTAATGTGACTGAGAACTATTTAACTACGCTATTACTACTTATTTATTTCACTAGGAACACAGCTTGTTCTACTTCTAGTAATCCTGTGATTTGATTGGACGCTCGGCTGAAGTGCGGCGACTCTAATTAACTCTCGGCCCTCCTGCCACATTTGAAGTTTTACTGGCAGACTAAATAGAAGAACACTATTGTGTAACATCTCCTGACATCATGAAGCGGTGCGGGGCGGAGGAAGATGTTTTCCAGCACCGCGTCGCAGCCAGACGTGAGAAAACCCAAGCACCCCGGCTCCCTCCGAGGCGTTTAACTTTTCGGTGACACTTTAACATCCGAGCGCGAGATGAGAGGTGTCTCTCGCAAATCTCAAAAGGCGCCGTTGGCACGGCAACGCTGTCACCGGGGTGGGCCCGCGGGGCGCCCAGTGTTATGTGGCGTCGCGGTGGGAAGGTGTTATGAGAGGCGTCGCTGTGCTGGAGAATCATGCTCACAGGAAACGCATGCACTCGACAAGGCCGACGGCAGAGGGGGGAGAGGAGTGTGTTTGTATTGGAAACCTGTGTGTGTGTGTGTGTGTGTGTGTGTGTGTGTGTGTGTGTGTGTGTGTGTGAGTTGAGAGGTATGCAAGGAATAAATGCACAACGTGAGGTGTGTGTTTTGTTATGAGGCGTTTGTGTATTGATGCAGAGAAATATGCACACACACACATCAGCATGTGTGTGTGTGTGTGTGTGTGTGTAAGTAAATGTGAGTGGAGAGGTATGCAAGGAATAAATGCACAACTTGAGGCATGTGGGTATTTATGCAGAGAAAGAAATATGAACAAACACACATCAGCATGCATGTGCGTGCGTGTGTGTGTGTGTGTGTGTTGAGAGGTATGCAAGGAATAAATGCACAACTTGAGGTGTTATGCACAAACACACATTAGCATGCGCGCGTGTGTGCGTGTGTGTGTGCCTGTGTGTGTGTGCCTGTGTGTGTGCCTGTGTGTGTGTGTGTGTGCCTGTGTGTGTGTGCGTGCGTGCCTGTGTGTGTGCCTGTGTGTGTGTGTGTGCCTGTGTGTGTGTGTGCCTGTGTGTGCCTGTGTGTGTGTGCCTGTGCGTGTGTGCGTGTGTGTGTGTGCCTGTGCGTGCGTGCGTGCGTGTGTGTGTGCCTGTGTGTGTGTGTGCCTGTGTGCGTGCGTGCGTGTGTGTGTGTGTGTGTGTGCCTGTGTGCCTGTGTGTGTGTGTGTGTGTGCCTGTGTGTGTGTGTGTGCCTGTGTGTGTGTGTGTGTGTGTGTGTGCCTGTGTGTGTGTGCGTGTGTGTGTGTGTGTGTGTGTGCCTGTGTGTGTGTGTGTGCCTGTGTGTGTGTGTGTGTGTGTGTGTGTGTGTGTGTGTGCGTGCGTGCGTGTGTGTGTCAACATGTCCGTCTGTGTTCCAGGTTGGTGGACTTTGTGTGATCTTTCTTCGGTCTGATCCCGGAGCTCCGACACTCGAGGACGACACCAAACATGCACATGCTGAGCAGCTTCCACACGGCGGAGTCAGCTGGTCGCTCCGGTTCTCTTCGTCATTCCTCCGCAGACTGTTTGTGCTGCACAAATGTCTCTTTAAGCTCCATCGCACCGGCAAGTTTTGGTTGCTTTGCCAATAAAAAAAATAAATAAATAACTCCCACTAAAAGCCCCTCGTGGACAAAAATGTATTTATAAAACTAAGAGCTGTTTTTTAAGTAAGTAAGAAAGTCAAAGTCATAGATTGACATTTTGAGAAATATGCAAATTTGCTTTTAAGAGTTAGAGAAGATCGATATCACTCACATGTCAATAAACAAAGGAGACACAATTAGTGAGCTATAGAGGTGTGTTTTTTTAAAGGTGACGTATCATCCTCATTTTAAGTTTCATATTTATCTTTGGGGTTTCTATAAGAACATGTTCACATGCTTTAATGTTTTAAAAAAACACGTTATTTTCCTCACGCTGTCTGTCTGGATATACCTGTACTCACGCTGTCTGAAAACGCTTCGTTTTAGTGCCTGTCTCTTTAAGAAAAAGCCAAGTCCGCTACGATTGGCTTGTGAGAACAATATGCCGCACCTTTGCAAATGTAGACCTCAAGCCGTGGGTGGAGGTACTCAGATATTCTAATGATCCTGCATGTGACCTAGGAAGGGGAGTCCAATCTGATTGGCTCGTTGAATCACATGTTTTCTGTTTCTAAAAAAAAAAGTTTTCTTATTTCTTATTTCACCGCCTGTGTGTCAGCACTCCAGATACCTAACTTCATGTGCACAAGCTCTGAAAAGTGAGTTTTTAATGTAACGTCCCCCTTTAAGAAGACAGAGACGGTCTTTATGCTAAGCTAGGTTAGCCGGCTGCCCGTTGTAGCTTCATGCATGAGAGTGGTATCGATCTTCTCAGCTTACTCGCCGCAGAAAAGCATTAAAGTTTATTTCCCAAAATGATTCCTCAAATTATTCTTTTAAATCTTCAAAAGCATTGCGAGTCGAGATGCGAGTCTCTCTGCCCTGAGTGATGCTTAGAATAATGCAACATCCTCCTTTTGAAGCGGTCTTAACAAGTGTTTTTCTGCATAATTGAGTACTTTTAATGAAGAGGAATTAAATATTCAGGGAGCTGCCTTGTCTTATTATTCTGTATTGTTCTGGGATTTCACCAGGTAGAAACTCCGTGTGAAGTTGTTTGGGAGTCACGTCTCAAGTCCTCGTGAACCCTGAACGCTACGAATCAAAAACTCCTGCAGGAGGACCGGTGCGACCAGCTGATTGGTTCCACCGGATGTCCGCCGCTCGCGAGTTCATCGGGTGCTCCGACGCTCTTCAGAAGCCCCGAGGCCCCCGAGGCCCCCGAGGCGACCCCGAAGGGACGCCGGGGTCACACTCATGCTCGGTGAGGTCATCCAGCACACATCCGTGAGGCTAAAAGAAAGTCTAGAAGTCTATTCACCTCACTCACCAACTCCAGCTCTTCCTCAGTCTGCTCGGCGGGAGGAGGAGGAGGAGGAGGAGGAGGAGGAGGAGGAGGAGGAGGGAGTAAAAAACAGAGGACGGTTACGTTTCTGCAACAACTAACTGGAGGGAAAATATGAAGAAACATTGAAAAGAAACTTAATCTAAAGGTCGAGTCAAGAAGCGCCAACAAGGCATACTTTCAAACGCACGTTACAAAAACAAGCAGCGGTCGGTCTGACTCCTCGGCCGGAGAGCCCGACTGATCGATGGCTGACGGAAAGAGAACCGCTGGATCCAGATGGTGAATTGCGCAACAGAAAAGGAGGAATATTCACATTTCTGGTGAAACATCCCCCAAGAAGAAATGCTTCGTTTTCATTCTGAAAGCTGATTTTACTCTTTATGGTGACAATGAGGCAAAAATAGACAGTAACCGATGTAGATGAATATAGTTTCTGGCAATAACAGCCATGATTTAAGAGGCAGTGTGACGTGGTTGCAACAGACTCGTGACTCTACTGAAATCCTGTAGCTTTCACACAGTGGACCACATGGAGACCAGAGTCTACCTGTACAGACCTGCTCCTCCTCCCTGATGGAGGCCGACAGTTCAATACAGGGTGTGCTTCATCACAACCAACGCCCCTGAACAGGTACGGGCCTGTCGGAATAAATCACTGCTGAGAGTTTGGTCGATGAGTCCACCGCCTCCACGTAAGACCGCCTCTTTTAATACGGCTGTTATTGCCAGAAACTATCAAATCAAAATTGCATCAGGTTTCCTACTTTCGGCTGGACTTCTCGTACGTAAAGATCCATTCAGTTCTGTGTTTCAGACACATGGGTCCATATGAAATAAAATGAAATATTTTTTTTTTTGTTTTTAAATAAAATAAAATAATAAGATATAAAATAATAAGACAACAAAGAAATAAAATAATAAAATAAAACAAAGAAATAAGACGAAGAAATAAAATAAGAAATAAAAGAAATAAAATAATAAGACGAAGAAATAAAATAAGAAATAAAATAAGACGACGAAGAAATAAAATAAGAAATAAAATAAGACGAAGAAATAAAATAAATAAAAGAAGAAGAAGACGAAGAAATAAAATAATAAGACGAAGAAATAAAAGATGAAGACGAAGAAATAAAAGAAGAAGACGAAGAAATAAAAGAAGAAGACGAAGAAATAAAAGAAGAAGAAGAAATAAAAGAAGAAATAAAATAATAAGATGAAGAAATAATTAAATAATAATAAGAAGAAGAAATAAAATAAGAAGAAGATGAAGAAATAAAAACAATCATTGGAAGGAAGTTCACTATAAAGACTAAAATCAGCTCAAGTTTAAGAATGAAAGCATTAGTGCAGCGTCTCTAAATCCAGATTGAAAACGCCGCCTTTCCGCAGTATTACAGCAAAGTTAATTTGGCATTTAGAAGTCACACATCCATGAATAAATCTTAGATAATAGATAAATCATATCTATTTCATTGTCGGAGAAATGCAAATATTGCTGTTCCCCTGGGACGCGACCTGCGAGTCAGACGTTCTCACGCCCGACTTGAGAGACGCCGACTCTCTGTGCATGGCTCGTATGAAAGGCCGGGGAGAATGTGGATGATGATGATGATGATGATGATGATGATGAGGCCCATTGTATTT
>JACSYO010002149.1:321890-331365 GCA_016806645.1 Ophiodon elongatus
GTGTGTGTGTGTGTGTGTGTGTGTGTGTGTGTGTGTGTGTGTGTGTGTGTGTGTGTGTGTGTGATGTCTCCTATTACGCGAGGCCGGGCGAGCGAATGTGTGGAATGCCGGGTGACGTCAATGGTGACATTCCCGGAGCCCCGAGTCCCGGGACAACAGCTGAGGACGACAGCTCCAAGAGGACGAGGAGGAGGGAGAAGGGATGAGAGCGAAGAGGAGACGAGGAGGAGGCAGCAGAGAAAAGGAGACGATAGGAGACAAAGGTTGAGAAAGAAAAAAAGGAAGTGGAGGAGATTAGGGAGGAGAGAGAGGAGGAAGAAGAGATGGAGGGGAGGATGAAAGAAGACAGCTGGAGGAGAGGAAGAAATATGGACATTGAAGAAGTGAGAGAGGAGAAAGAGTTAAAGGGCGAAGGAAAAGGAGAGAGGAGGAGGAGGAGGCAGAGAGATAGAGGATAAAGGAGACAGAGGAAGGGAAGGGAAGGGAGGGGGGGGGGGGCAGGCGACCGGGTGGATCCGATCACCTGAGCTGCCTTCTGGGAAGAAGAGGTTTCATGTTTCGACACACGGAGGAGTCGTGACTGTGATACAGCGAGCTGCCCGGATCCTGACAGGATCAGTCGATACGCAGACGATACTCCGCTGTCCGACCGTCGCCTCCATCACGGGAACCCGTGACAGAACCCGGGTCGACTCAAGAACCAGAGTCAGTCTGGCAAAGACAAGATCTTTTTCTTTTTCAAAGGATGTGTCGTAATGCAGCCAAAAAATCTGTCAGTTTTATCTTTGTGAAAATGGAAAAAATTCCCCATTTTAAATTAATTCTATATTAGGAATTTAATATTCATGACGATGTTTTCATTAGCGTGTTATCACTTGAAACTAAGCATCGTTGTGTTTTTGTTATGAACCGTTCATATCCGAGCAGGTCCTCCTAACCGAGTCCGCCACGTTGCACCGCCATGTTTCTACAGAAGCCCAGAGCGGACAAACCAAACCCTGTTTTTACCAGACGGCAACCTCCGATTCTGAAGAGTGAGGCCGATGCGGAAGCATCTTAAAGCTGCATTCTCTCTAATGTCCATAAGGGGGCGACTCCTCTGGTTGTATAGAAGTCAAAGCTTCATGTGTTAAAGCTGCATTCTCTCTCCTGACCACCAGGGGGCGACTCCTCTGGTTGTATAGAAGTCAAAGCTTCATGTGTTAAAGCTGCATTCTCTCTCCTGAACACCAGGGGGCGACTCCTCTGGTTGTATAGAAGTCAAAGCTTCATGTGTTAAAGCTGCATTCTCTCTCCTGAACACCAGGGGGCGACTCCTCTGGTTGTATAGAAGTCAAAGCTTCATGTGTTAAAGCTGACAAAACAATCAAACGCACTTCATATTTACTTTTCTATCGTGGTTGTAAGATGCAATATCACAACTCAGTTCCTCCTTTTGAAGAACCACCGTAACATAACTGGTCCTCTCAACAACACCGGTGCATTAATCGAGGCCCAACTCTTAAGAGCTCCAGAGCGTGCGTGTATACTCTTTCATTAATAGCCTCGAAAAACTATTACCGATATTGAAACTGGGCTTTTGGGCGTATATTCCATCTGATGCGGTGCAGTTAATACAAACGTATTGATTTCTTTTGGCCCACCTTACCCTGAGACAATATGTTTATCGAGTGAGTATAGAAAGAGGAAAAAAAAAAGAGAGCTTCCCACCATATCTATTACAACAGGCTGGCTGGCAGTATCTGTCCTGGCTAATGGGATTTAAGGGGAGAGCTCTGGCCAGTGTCAAAGTCACCTCTGAGGAGAGTCCTGTGCCAAGACGAGGGACAGTTGGACGATGGGGGAGGAGGGGGAGGGAGGAGGGGGAGGGGGGGGGTAGATTATTCCAGAGAGAAGACGAGGGGGAACAGCTGAGAGAGACAGGATGAAAGGGGGAGGGTGGGTGGGGGGGGGGAGTAGAGGGTGAAGTGAGGAAAGAGTATAAAGCTGAGGAGCAGACTGCTGTCAGGATCCCAGGCTTTTTAATTTGGTGCCGTTGTTACAGTGAAGCTAACGAGTGAAGCCAGCTGGTTTCCAGTCGGACACGTGACTGGTGGAAGTTTAGAAACCAACGGCAGCTCGGTGGGCAGGTTTAAGACCGCGGACTTCATCCTCGTGCACACATAGCTACGCCCATGAAGAACGTCCACAGAAGGCCCTGAATAACTCTATTTTTTTTTTAATCATTTACAGTTCTGGTTATTCAACATGAAATATATCGCTCTGTGCTTTTTCTCACTGATTTGAAGTGGGCGGGGCTTATTTAGATTTAGATTGAACCGATCAGGGTTTAGCTTGAGTCTCAGGAAATGCAATCTATTGGCTTCGTGCACAGGGATGGAGTTTTTAACGTTCTAAATTAAAGTTAGGTTTAGGTAACAAAACCTCATAATTAGGTCGAGAAAAACTGTCACAAACTTCAGGTTTAAGGAACAAAACCAGTACTTATGTTTAGGAAAACTGAATGAATGGAGCATTATGTTTATTTTCAGCTGTTTGACGGCTGATATCAGCTGTCAAGTTACACATGTTCCTCCAAGCTGTCTTTCTTCTTCTTATCTTACTGTTGTTGTTCACTCATATCACAGGAATGCATCCAGTACTTTCCACCACGACGGTGTGACTCCCAAAGAGGACTCGCCCACAGCCAGGGTCTGGACACTCGTCTCTGGGAAGACTTCTGAGGTCTTTAAAAGTCTGAGAGCAGGAGCCTCAAATCACACTAATAAACCCAAAACTATCCGCATGGCTGCACACCGACAGGAGTAGGAGGGACTACATGGAACTAATTTGCTTTATGGTGATTGAACAGTAATAACTCGCTATAGAACGAGAGAGTTGAGACCGAAGTCTTGAGCGGGTGACGGGAGAACGAACCGCCGAGCTCACATTCAGTCGCTTGTTGTCACCAACACCCGACCGCGTCAACAACAACAACATCGTCACACTCTTAAGTCTCTCTCTCTCTCTCTCTCTCTCTCTCTCTCTCTCTCTCTCTCTCTCTCTCTCTCTCTCTCTGGGCAGATTGTACCGCGACCCCGTCAGCTGTCGCCGGTCAACAGGTGTTTTGCCGCTTGTGTGTTGGCGTGAGTGTGAGCCGAGCACATGTGACCGCCTGTTGCCACGCAGAGAACCACTCTGCCACACTCCGGTCCAATGACTTCCCTTTTAGTGAGTCCAGCTAAAACACAGGCAGTGAGTGTGTGTGTGTGTGTGTGTGTGTGTGTGTGTGTGTGTGCTACTCACGGACTGGACTCGGGCAGGCTCCGTTTGAGTTCCCCATGTCTCCCAACAGAGCGCCTACGACAGAAGAACACACCGGGACCGTCACATGTGACGCCATCACACCACTAATCCGAAAAAAAAAAAAGCTGCATAATTATTTTGAAAAATGTCATTAAATGAAGTACGTCGTTTAAAAAAAAAAAAAAAAAAAGTGCTTCTGCTGTCGGCTCTCACTTCACTCTGAAGGATCATAATCGGTATTAACGGTTGGTTTTTAAGTGCCGGTTCCACCAGTTCTCAGCGGTACTTACGTCACATTGGGAGAAAAACCACATCACGGCCCTCGTGTTAATTTACTGGAACTACTTCGTATCCCTCCGCCGACCAGTCAAGTTACAGTTTACATCCACGCCTCGTCCAACACGTCAACCCTTCATCATTTCATCGCGTCGAATGTGTGACATTTTCATAATTAGTGTGAGAATTATTGCGTGGTGGCGCGAGGTCACGGTGACCTTTGACCTTCACCAAAATCTACATCGGTTCCATCAAGTTTGCACCACGTTTGAAGACGAGCGCTCGAGGTTGTTCCCACGAGATATCACGAGGACGGGACGGACGCCGAGGTCACGGTGACCTTTGACCTTTGACGGCCAAAATCTCAACAGGTAATTCTCGATTTAAGTTGCCGCCTAAAAAAATACAAGATGTCGTTTATGAGGTCTGGTAATCTCTTGTTGTGTTACAAGTACAAACATGTAGACGTAACACCTGAGCTCTGGTGCGAATATGAAAAACAAATCCTTTTATTTTGAAAACCTTAATTCACCCGGAGACGCTCGACGTCGCGGAGGCGACCGTTCGTCACAGTCGAGGCTCGCTGGCGTCACGAATCAGCAGAGCGGTGGAGGAGAATTAGAATATACATTAAAGTATAAAAGATATAAAAAGAGTTTCCTGATTTAGATCAAGAATAATGAGATTAAAGAAAACGTCTTGACAGCCGGACGCAAGAATGAAGCTGCATTCATCAAAACCTTTATGGTAACAGAGACTCAAACGACCACATGCGATGTGAATATAGTGACATGTGACCTGTGACCTGTGACATGTGACATGTGACCCCGCGGCTCGTCTCGGCCTCTTTCCAGCCGAGCTTCACCTCGACTCGCTGTGCTGCCCCCAAACACACACACACACACACACACACACACACACACACACACACACACACACACACACACAGAGAGTTCTGTACTTTCATCTGAGCAAACATGGTGTTGCACACATAGCTAACATGGTGTTGCTCTGCACTGGAGCTGATTCCTTTAGAGAGGTGGGGGCAGGGTGTGTGTGTGTGTGTGTGTGTGTGTGTGTGTGTGGGGGGGGGGGAGAGTGGGGGGTGTCTGGATGGGTGCATGGAAAGATCTGCAATAAGCACACATGAGCCCAATCCAGCGTGATGTGGGCTGCGTGGCAGGCTGCAGGAGGAGGAGCGCTGATCCATTACCGCGATGTGGAGCGCTCCTGCCTTCGGAGAACGGCATGTTATGAAAGACGCTGTAATGCATTTGTTGCGCGTTACATCACCTAATTCTGACTTACAATGAGATTACGCCGGTCGGAACAAAGCTTGATAAGTAACCTTGTCTGAGACGCAGAAATGGAGCACAAATCCTTTTAGTCGGAGGGTGAAGGATTGGGTTCGCCGCGCGGAGGCGGCGGGCGGGTGCACGACGGCCTCGGCCCGCGGAGACGACGGATCTCTGTTATTGTGAGGCTGACACACACACACACACACACACACACACACACACACACACACACACACACACACACACACACTGAGAAAGTTCTCAGGAGTATAATAAAGCCGTGGTTCGAGAGGTGGAGGAAAAAAATAACACCTGTTATTTATGAAAAAAAAGAGGGTCTTCAAGTTTCTGCGTCACCGTGACAACCGCGTCTCTAAGAGAAGGGTGGCTTATTCAAGCTTCACGAAACAATCGGCAATCAGCACTTTGACACGTGTGGAAGAAGCTAAAAGGTCTCAGAGCTGTTTGTGCATTTATTCAACCACACGGAGAGGAACTGAGTCAAACTGGGATACGAGTTATATATTATATATATACTGTATGTATGTATATATACTGTATATACTGTATGTATGTGTGTATATATATATAATATATTTTTTATAATATATAAAATATATATAATATAAAATATATATATATATATATATATATAATATAATTTTTATCATATATAAAATATATATTATATATATATAAAATATATATACTGTATATATATATATATATATATACACACATACATACAGTATATATACATACATACAGTATATATATATATATATATATGAGCAGCATCTACATGAAGTAGATGCTGCTCATTGGAGAGAAATCAACAACAGTAAAACTATTATTATCTAATTAGAATAAGATTCTCTAAACGGTTGTTAATTAATTTCTCAAACTCGATCAGGTTCAGTTTAATTAATGAATCACGACCTTTTGTGAGTTTAAAATGACAACGTAGACCTTATTCGGCCTGCCGTTTACATTATTTCGTCCACCTCCGGGCGTAATACGCTATAATCTTCATAATCTGTTTGGCAACAGTTTACTGCTTATGCTGTCCAGAAGGATTAGTAGCTTATTGTTAATCTTTACGTCTTCTGTGGAAGAGATGAAGACAAAACTATTTACGGATTCAAATTAAAAGGACAGCCGTGAACGTATATTTTAAAAGGTTTAGCATCGTGTTTATTATGTTGTTTTCCCACGAATGTGAAAGCAACGAAGAGATCAACCTCCACGAGCTCCTCCAGCGTTCAGGCAACGAAACCACGAAGGTCACAGATAAATAAAAGAATTAATTACGGTTCCACGCGGGACGCGAACACAGGTCTCCTGGGTGAAAGTCCGGTGTTCTGATTATTTACTAATTATAGTCATTTACTTGCAGTGTGTAGCGACTAGCGGTGTATTTCCAGCTACAGGTTCATGTGCATGTGAGTGTCGTGGAGAACTGTGAAGAACTAATTCATGAGACTAAACAGCTTCATTTGTCTGCACTGCAACAGAACAGCTGTCAATCAAACGGTGTGGGCGGGACTCTGAAGGCTCTTCTGTAGAAGTTTGGATTTTTTGTCGAGAGGAGCTTATTTTATTATCTTTCAGAAATGTGTTGCGGAGCGTCAGAGGACAGAATATTCTGGATCACTCAGCAGCTCACAGGTGATTGATTTACAGAAGCCGCTCCAGCTGCGTCTCCACGGCGACCCTCACCTGCGCTGGCCGGTCGCTGTGGTAACCCTGGCGACACGGTGTTCCTCTGCAGAGACGGTTGCTGTGGCGACAGGAGGCGCGGGTCTGTGAGGGTGGAGGTGACGAAGGAGGTGGTGGTGACCAGGGCGCCGCCGGGGTTGTTGCTGAACTGGAGGGCCGCCGCGTTCTGATTGGACACCGGCACGGTGACCGGCATGGAGAAGGTGGGCTGGACTGTGGACTGGTGGAGAGACAGGAAGAAGGCGGGGCTTAGACGGCTGCGGTCACACACACACACACACACACACACACACACACACACACACACACACACACATATACAGTAATGAACAGGTTAGTGATCTGCAGCAGAGCCAGTGAAACTCACAGGACACACACACACACACACACACACACACACACACACCTAAAGTCTAAGTTCTGATATAATATTCAAAACAAATAGGTCGTAAAAGTGAAAAATGAGATTAATCCAATTTTTTTGGGAGTTTTAAATATATATATATATATATATATATATATATATATATATATATATGTAAAAAACATTTAGAAGTTTTGAAGTAGAAACTTTTTCATGCATGAATACATTAAAGTTCATTTTAAATTACTTTTATTTGAAGGCACTAACCTTTGCTCTCGCTACATGATCGACAACGCAAAATAAAACCTTCTGCAGTTTATCAAATAGTTTCTGTTCATATTTTTTGTTCTAAAAACACTTTTCAAGGATTTTCTCCAACTGTGAGTGTTCGTTTTTTTTTTTTTTATGAAGCTCAAAAAGAAAAAATGCAGGTCAGCGTGCAAGAATAAAGAAACAAATTCTAATAATAAAAAAAGAAGAAATATTTTTTAAAAATGTAAAAAACAGTGTTTTGGAAATCACACACACACACACACACACACACACACACACACACACACATACACACACACACACACACACACACACACACACACACACACCATGCAAGGTGACTTGGTGGAAAGGCCTTTCTCATCTCATGCCAGGTTAAGACTCGTTACAGCAGCGGGTTGTTGCGTCGGGTTATTGGTGAGATTCCAGCTGCACCTCCCTTCCCTCCCCCCCCTCCTCCTCCCCCTCCCCCCCCTCCTCCCCCCCTCTGGGTGAGAAATCGCCCTTCCTGTGCTACGGCGAGGCCTAGTTCCTCCTCCAACACCTGAAACCTCTCCAGAGGAAACGAACACTTTTTCTTTTATTTTGGTAAATGATCTACCTCGTGACCCGAGCTGACCAGACGGCGTTAAAAAGGGGGTCCTGGAATTTATTTATTTTAAAATCAAGGGCAAAGACCTCGGGTTGTCCAGCCATCTGACCCATTTCACCCAGTTCCAAGTCATTCTGAAAGAAGGACTTCTAAAATTAGAAAGTGGGCCAGCGCCGCTGCACTCGGAGAGCCGGGGACCCAGTTTAACGCGGAGGAGGACGAGGGCACCTTCCTGCCCTCGATCGCTGCCTCGTTCCTCCCGACACAGCTGGGAACTTTGGTTGTTTTCTTTATTGGGAGGAGGGAGAGGGGGTGGGGGGGAGTGAAAAGGAGTGAACAAAAAAAGTGAATAAGGATGTGAGGAATGTGTTTGACGTGAGGCCTCTGCACCCCGGGGGACGCGGCGGATAAACCACACGGAAATGTGAAAAGAAACTTGCCCGCAAATATGTTTGCTAGATTCAAACTACCGGGCTCCCGTTGACCCAGAAAAAGGTTTCCTCGTTCGCGAAATGATAAAATGTCGAGTGAATTTGAGAAAGTTACGCGGTTTATATGTCTCGGGCTTTTATTGTGAAAGGGAAGAGCTGCGACGCCTTTGTCAAGTTTGAAAGGGGTAGTAAAGTTTGCCTTCTCGGTTCGGACTTTTTTTGGAGTATATTTTTAATTTGTTCGTTCCGCACAACGTGATTGGTCGATGCATTTATTCGCAAAGTGAAACCTAAAAAAAATAAAAAAAATAATCAACCTGGTTCCGGAATTTGTTTTTTATTTTTCCCCGTTCCGTGTGAAAGTACTCAGGACAATTTGTTTTTTTAAATACATTGACTTAACAATTAATCGCATCAAAAAAAGGCCTTGAACACTTTATTCTGAAGGACCATTTCCTATTAATCTGAAGAGCTTCGTAACGTGGTCGTTATCGTGGGAATGTTTTGGAATTTCCTCGAAAGAAAAGCTCAATTCAAAACCATCTACATATTCATTTATTATTTAAATATTATTGGAAACTTTATCCTCACACATGTCGAAGAGCAAAACCACCGATCTGAAAAATGCACTTTTATTGAGAATATAAAAAAAACAACTTGTTGTTTTCTTGCAGAATGCTATTTGTTAAGGTTACGCAATACATAAGACAAAACAAATAAATATATACAAAGTGCAGATAGGAGGTTATTCCCACTTTTCCTGGATCATTTTGCAGACAGGAAGTCATCGATATGTCGGGTCTGTAAAACGTTCTTTTAACGGGACGCCATCGCTCAAGTCTACGACGACTTGTCCAACTCTGAGATTTTAAATCCCTCCCCTCCCCTCCTCCCCCCCCCCTCCTCCTCCTCCTCCTCCTCCTCCTCCTCCTCCTCCTCCCGTAGGAAGTTTGCCAAAAGGAGAAGCGTGGAGGCCGGTGACCGGGCCGGGTAAAGGTAGCGGCTAACAGCACTGCACCACTGCACACTGGCCAAGCAGGGGGGTAAAAAGGGGGGAGGGGGGTGGAGGGGGGTGGGGGGTGGATGGATGAGGGGGTGGAGGGTTAGTGCCGAGGGGATGGAGGTGTGTCAACACGGAGCGCGCAGCACGAGAGGAGATGTATCGACTGGATCACATAAACAGGACGGGTACAAAATAAAAGACATATCTGCAGGTATGTACAAAATAAAAGACATA
>JACSYO010002150.1:0-175000 GCA_016806645.1 Ophiodon elongatus
ATATATTTATGTATATATATGTATATATATGTGTATATGTATATATGTGTACATATGTATATGTGTATATATATATATATGTGTATGTATGTGTATATGTGTATACATATGTATATATATATGTATATATACATATATACATATGTATATATATATATATATATATATATATATATATATATATATATATATATATATATATAAACTATTTATTTGCGAGCAACTTTTCAATCTTCAGAAGGAACCAAAGGGCTTGGATGAAACCTACATGCTGTAGTTCATGACTGAACATCTGTCAAACCAATGACCGAATGCAGAAACTCCTCTTTGGATCGACAGCTGCATCTGTGTTTTTATGCCAAGAGAGAAATCATACAGCTGAAATATTGTCTATTGCCAGGGGACCTCCACATTCACCTTAAAGGCCATGGCGAATAAACAACATCAAAATGCAGAATACTTGGCTGCGAATATTTTTGCGATATCGAAACTAAGTTGGATTTGGAAACTTTTTCAATAAAAAGTTTGAATAGATTCGTGCAGGCACACGACCGAATACCACCATCCTGTTGACCCAGAGCAGCATCGGGTAGTCTATCTGAGGTAAATTGTTGTTTAGCTTAAGCTACTGTCAGATATTTAATTGAGTTTCCTGTTAGCGAAATGCGTGTATTTGAGTCGCCTCTGGTAAACAGTTACGCGGTGTATATGTCTAGGGCTTTTATTGTGAAAGGTAAGAACGCCGGGAGTTGATCTGGTCTGAGCCGTCTTTGAACGTGATTGGTTGATGCCTTTGCTGTTAAAGCTCTGAAGAATCAACTTCAACATTCACATTCTGTGTGACAAAACAATAGTTAAAAAAAAAAAAAAAAAAGCTTAATCACATGACAAAAAAAAAAAGAAATGCTCCGGTTGTGTAAAAAAATATTTACTTTACAAATAACAGACACCGCAGATTTGAATGTGATTTAAAATCTGTAATGGTGCCAGTAGATATTTAAAGCCTCCGCATGTGTCCTCAGATAACATTCGTCCTCCGTGAGCAGGACTCAGTGATATTCCTGCTGGAGTGTGACCAATATAGATTCTGTGGATTGTGTTTGTCTGCAGGGTTTTAACACCCTGACAGACACTTGTCAACGTCAAGCTGGAGTTCCAACCTCACACGACTGGAGTACAGTGCACCTTTGCTTTTATATTATATCTTTCTTCTTCTTCTTCTTCTTTATTTTTTAAGGGCGTTGTAGCCCCAAGTTGAAATGTCCCTCACCGTCGCTGTCTGTTTCGGTCTTCAGCACCGTGTTTCATGTCGAGGAGAAGTGAGAGACAAAGGCAGTCGAGAGCTTCAAAGGCTGCGGGTGACATTTAGTGCTCAGTATCTTCAAAGACCAGGCCCTCTTTTGTAGTTCTTCTTTTTGTGTATAATTAATGTAGCCCTTCCTGCGGATTTTTCTTTTTTCATTCTTTTTTTTTTTTTTTTTTACAATTTTTCTTTTTTTTTAGTTGGATTAGAACAGCAGATTAAGGGAGAGCACCTTAATTTTTCAATTTGCATTCCGGGGACTTCAAACCGCTGCGCCGCTGATGAGGTTTTACCAGCATGAGTGTGATGTGGCAGAGAGGTTATAGTAAGTCAGTGTGGTCATGTGATTAAAGATGGTTTATAACTGGAAAAGCCCCCTAAAAAAAGTGTGTCTCCCGCATGTTTATGTGGCAATAGAAACAATTTTTTGCTTAATTTATCATAATGAAATTAAAGTTGTTTGCACAATGTAATGGCTAAAAAAAAATAATGATAACATCAGCGTTTAGCTTCCCTTTGAGCCTCGCTTTAACTACGCAATTCTGTCTGCCACCGGGACTCGAACTCACGGGGAAATGAAGGCTCAAAGGAAGACGATGGCGCTTGAGGTGCTTCTATACTTATAATGAAGGTAATAAAATAATCTCACAGAGGCTCCATAGTCTCA
Source organism: Ophiodon elongatus (assembly GCA_016806645.1). NCBI lineage: Eukaryota > Metazoa > Chordata > Actinopteri > Perciformes > Hexagrammidae > Ophiodon > Ophiodon elongatus. The sequence goes on from JACSYO010002150.1 coordinate 1,971, forward strand.
TTTATTGCCTCCAACACAGCACATTACAGCCACACTCGTTCTGTTTCTACACTTCACAATAAAAGGTCTAGACGCAACGAAATAGCTGACAGTAGTTATCCCATTGATTGTATATGAGAAGTGGACGTAGTCATGGTGACGTCACCCGTTGGTTTGTGAACTGATGTTATGAAGCCTCTAGTTTGGCGTTTTTGCCGTCGCCATCTTGGATTACGGCCGTCGCCATGTTGTTGTTTTTTTGCTACCAATGAACAGAAGTGACCATATTTTGAATGCGGAGGAGTGATGTAGCCATATACACTCTGGTAGCAACAGCGACCTGTCAATCACCTTGTAGCCCCGCCCTAAAGCATACTCTGCTTTATGGTCTGTTTGACTCTAAATGGACCATAATTTACTAAATGAACATCATGCTGTATTGAAGAAGACTTGAAACGAGAGATTAAGATCATAAACTCATGTTTACAATGTTTACTGAGGGAATAAATCAAGAGAGAAGTACAGTTATTTTCCAGTCGCCCTCTGGTGGTCAGGAGAGAGAATGCAGCTTTAACACATGAAGCTTTGACTTCTATACGACCGGAGGAGTCGCCCCCTGGTGTACTTGCTCGGCTCTGAAGAAAATTAAAGCGATGTAGTTGTCTTTGCGACAGTTGCACCAACATTAATACTCCTAAAATCAGATTAAACAACACCAGTTGTCATGTGATTTTACTTCTGGGAAGTTTATACTTCTGTTAAAGTTTAAGACAATTTATGATGCCTGTTTACTGTTTCTGTATGCTGAACAGTGAACTAGTTTAGCGTAATTATCATGGAAGTACATTTTGACTTTGAGTTGCTTGAGATATAGAGATGAGATATAAGAGCCTAACTAAACACTTTTCTTCTCTTTGAGATGAATGTTTTTTTAGCCTAAATGTAACAAAAGTTTCTTCTAGTTTAGAAAAGTGTGAACAGAAAACACGAAGCACATGGCAACTTTTCAAAACAGTTAATCTAAATTGTGTTTTCTAAAAACACGAGTTATGTTTTACAAAAGTGCAGTGTTACCATTCAGAGTAAATCTGACTTGCACTGAGAAACCGAGGGCTTTGATTTATCCACTAAGGAGCCCTCCTGTCCTCTTCATGATAAACTATGAATATTAATAAAACATGAAGGCATCCGAATCGCCTTCTCAGTGTTTTTCCGAGGCATCTCTCCGTTGTAGACGTACACGGAGCCGAAGAACGGACCGCGGCGTGCATCGCTGTGCTCGTGTCATGTTAATGTGCGGAGTAAGTACAGATCTGTCATGAGGAATCGAGGAAGGTTGTGTTCGCCCGTCGGAGTGATGGGGAGGAATGAATTATGTATCGACTGAAGAGGGGAAAAAAAGAGAAGGACGTCAGAAGCATCATTCCCTGGAACGAGCTCAAACACAGGAGGTCATGATTTGAATGAAATGACTCTGACAAAATCGCTGTCGGCACAAAATTAAACCAAAATATTGGAGCAGTTTAAAGGGTTGTGGTTTCTATCTTTCAAGTGTTTTGGATTCGCAGAATATCATCCGTTTTACAAGCAGGAAAATCCTCATCTTTAATCTTTATTTTAAATACTCAACAACTATAGGCTTATAAAGGTTCTTTATAGTCGCCAGAATACAACGTTGGCATTGTAGGTTTCTGCAAACCGCTGACATGTTATATATCCACGACTCTGAACCAAAAACAGGTTTCATATCAGCATTTCTACATCGGTGTAACATCAAAGTAGTGTTTTAACTGCTAGTGCCGCTTTTTGGCATTTCGAAACGTTAGTCTCAATCACGTTTGGGTTTGGGCCACAACCAACCAATCATCACTCAATCAATCAAGTTTTATTCATAGAGCACCTTTTACAGATTCACGTTACTTTTAGTTTCACACAGGACACAAACACTGGTCTTTGATTGTTCTTGGGTTTGATTAGAAGCAGATTTGTAATGTCAAAAATGATCTTAATCCAGTTAAAAGTATGTTCCCTTGAAATGTAACTGACAACGGGAACCTGCTTTCTAAGAGACCAGGCTGGATTCAGACCGTTGAAGTGAACCCCAACTGTGCCAAAGTTTTTAAGACATAACAAAGTGTAACCAACTTCTTCTTCTGTCCATACCGATGCTCAGTCTGTTCACCAAAATGTGGATCAAATAATTAACACACCTTGATAATCACAATTCCATGTAAGCTCTTTATATCCGTCTCAATTTTGGCACAAATACAAGTATTTAGAGCAAACGGGAGAAGGAATTAAAGATGAAGGAGTCACCACAAATACCATTTCTGTGAAGGACTGAGCTACTTACGGTGCACGGCTACTCTTCAGAATACAGAAGAGTCTTTGATGCTCAGACGAGGGCATATCTGTTGTTGTATGTTGAATGTTATTTCCTTCATGTTGGGATTTAGTCATTCAAATAATATCGAAAGAACACTTAAATGTAACCTAAAAAAACCCAATCACTTGTAATCCATTTTTAACCAAGCTGGCTAGATTACATTTGACTTCCGAACCACCAAAAGCAATGCATTCTGGGATCACTTCAAACAACGTGTCCTCAAACAACAGTTTCTATGGAATCTAATGAAAATCGCCATGTTGTGTTTTTTGCATGAAAGCCTGCAATTTGTTGCTTGTTAGATGCATACGCTCTTTTCAAAATAAATGTCCGTCTTCACAGGAAACTAACGCTACTCGGTTTGCTTTAGGCAACCAAACTACTTGGTTATGTTTCAGAACATATCGTAAAATACTTTGTTAAATACTTTCTTTAAATCAACCACTCAACTATAGCACCGTTGTTTGTTTGTTGGCTACAGCTTTGCACTACTGTTTCGTTTTGTTAGTTCATTTAATTTAACGTTATTATTATTCTATTCTATTTGTTGTATATATTGTGCATTTTTCTTATTTTTCTTCTTATTATTATTCTATTCTATTTTTTTTATATATTTTTCGTACCTACGTGTATGTATAAATGCTGTTGTTGCGAAAAATGTCCCCTTACGGGATTAATAAAGTATCTATCTATCTATCTATCTATCTACTTGGTTAGGTTTTTGGAACATATTGTAAAATTCTTAGTTAGGTTTAGGCAACAAAACTACTTTGTTATGTTTAGGAAAAGATCATTATTTGGGTTAAAATAACCACAGTAGGACATTACTACATGACGCAAGTTATGTGTCTAATAACTCTATATTGACCTCTCATTTCACATGGTGACCCGTCCAGCTCACTTCCCTGTTTTTTGCGGTCTTTAAACTTCCTCCTTCATGACGACGTGGATGACGTACAAAATCATTTCGTATATCTATATAGATATATATATCTATATAGATATATATATCTAGCTACGGATTACGGCGCATCATTTTTCTCAGTCAAAGCTGCGGATGCTGTTTGACCAGGCTGCTTTAAATCACGCCTCTATGGATGCATTTTGCAACAGGACTTGTCAGGAAATAGATTTTGTGAAGAAATATTTTGAAATAACAGTGAAGTAATCTGTTTTTGGAGAACCACTCATATAATTCTCTCTGCTTCAAGTTATTTAATGTATAGTATAGTATGTTTACTACGCTGTATGACACAATTTGCGTTCTTGTTTACGCCGTCACATATTTGTACCTGAGTCTTATTACATTTTTTTTATATTGTTAGGAAAACTAGCGCTCCACTGAACACAGCCCAACTGATTTGCATCTCTTAAATTACATTTCTGACACGCAGCGGCCCGCAGTAAAGACAACAATGTAAATGGGTCGACAAAGGTCAGGGTGCTAACTCGCCTAGAAACCGCAGGGTGTGATGTCGGCTTCCGCCCAAAGACTTCTGTCTAATTCTACTTGTCAACACTCAGGTGAGAAAATCACTGCGACGGTAATAAGATTTAGGAAAGTGTTGCATTAGCACCTTGAAGTGTAAATAGCTTCTTATATTGCCTATTAGACCGAGATAACCTGGCGAGGTGGAGGGTTGGTGGTGGTGTTGTGTGTGTGTGTGGGAGGAGGGGGTTGGGGGTTCACAGGAAAGCATATTAGCTGTGTCAAAACAGAGAGGAAAAAACACCAACTCCAGAGAATATAATTAGGATTTTTTTTTTTTTTTTTTATCCCTCTGTCTGTTTGTGTTTTAATCTGCTTGTGATGAAAGACGGGTTATTTGTTTCTTCAGCTGCAATATCCTGTCGCCCTGGCTGCCTGCAAAAAGGAAATATCTGCCATCCCTCCTCTCCTCTCTCCTCTCCTCTCGTCTTCCTCTGGGTTTTTGCATTATAAAGAGATTTCATCTCATCCACCTTTTAGCCAGGTTCTCGCCTTTGATATTATTTATTAGCGCCGGTATTGAACAGTTCAGGGAGCTAGCACCTTGAATGGGCCCCGTCGTCGTCCTCTCCCCACAATCAATACCGCTCCACATTACGTATACATCAGCTCAGAGTGCAATATATCGCTCGCTCTCAACCTGCGGCCCTAATTAAAAAGATAAGCGGCTCGCTTTTTTGAAGCCTGCTTTAATGGGGCCCGCTGCCTTGTTTCCAGGCGTGAATATTGATGAATAGAATCATGACTTTACTGGAGATTCGGTTCATTTTGTATAGATTACCCTGGGTTTGAATCTCCGGATGGTGTTCGGGGGGCCGGATCCCACGGAGCCACTCCGGCTCACGTTGCTTCGCTCTGTGTTTACCTGCGATGTGACGCATAATTAGAACATGACTTTTATGGCTTTCGGTGAATTAGACCCCAGAGAGGCCCCTCGCCGTTTGATACGAGGCACCCTGAAAGTCTTTTCAACGTATTCCTCACGCAGCCATTCGTAGGATATCTTACAAAAAGTTACTCCTCAGTTTTCGTGCGTTTTCCTACAAAAGTCCAGCAACACGTATCAATTTCCGCTCGTCTTTTCAAAATAAACTTCCGTCTTCACCGTGAACTACTCGGTTGGGTCTATTAGGCAAAGTGAGTGAGAGTGAGTGAGAGAGAGAGAGAATTTCGGGGGACATCTACAAATCATATCGTTGTGTTTGTAGGTTTACATCGCGACGCGACTGACGTAGTGCGAAGAGCGAAGTCCACTGAGGGGCGGTGCGGGAGGTGTGGTGGAGGGGACGAACAAACACAGGACCTTCACCATGGGGACCGTCGTTCGTGTCTCCAAAATGCAAAGCCGAAATGCGAGTGGTCATATACAGGCATCAGTATTAAATTGAGACTGTTCCATAACCAGATTAAAAGTACCTTTTTGTATCTTCAAATTCATAGTTTATGGGCAAGATCTTTACTTTTTTTGTACGCTACTGACATTATACAAGGCAGGAGCACTTTTTTTGCCGAAAAACTGATTTTGTTTTTTATTAAAATCAAATCCATTAAAAATCTGAGAGATGGAGGGATATGAATAGCTGGGAGTGTAGGCGGGTGACTCCGCCAGCCAGTTCAATCAGTCGCTTTTGATAAAAGCTTTAACTGTCACAGAAACACCTGCCTGGACTCTTATTGGAGTACGGCTTTTTTTTGTAAATGCTAATATTGTGAGTTTGATACCGAGCCTTCCTCAGGTTCTTCTGCGTGGTCCGGCCTTCATGCGGAGGAAGGAGAGCAAAAAGTGATAAAAGAAACTTGATTTTGTCTGACTTAAAAAAAGCGTTTTAGACCTTGATGGAAGGGTAGATATTGATGTTTTTTTAAGAGAGGTGGTGCAGAAGTGAGGGAGGAAAGCAGGATGATACTGTGGTTCCTCCGCTGTGTTCGGGTCTCGGTGGTGGTTCTTTACCTGCTGCGCTTCACATGCCGTCCAACAGCGGCTAGATTTAAAGTGCAGAGCAAAGACAGTACTCATACAGGGAGCCTCCATACGGCATCAGCTGGAGGGTGTGTGTGTGTGTGTGTGTGTGTGTGTGTGTGTGAGAGATCCGCCACCGACGCTGCATTCCTCCAGACGCGCGGTGGCCAGGCCATCGCATCCCTGACTACCAGCTGCTGAGAAAGAGAGAGCTGCCTGACACACAAACACACACATTTTCACCTCTCCCATTGCGGCTTCCTGTCTTTTTTTTTACCAGTCCAGTGCACACACACACACACACACACACACACACACACACACACACACCCACACACTCCTCCTCTCGCTCGCTTCACTGCAGGCTGGCAAGGGACCAAGTTCTGCATAATGTCTCTGCCAAGGCAGATATGTTCACCAGTTAACTGGCTGCTGCCATCACCAGCCGCCTCCAACAGCAACACACACACGTACACACACACACACACACACACACACACACACACACACACACACACATACACACACACACACACACACACACACACACACACACACAAAAACATAGAGAGACGTTGGGATTGCCTCCATTGTAGCAGAACTGGATGTGGTTTGAATCAAACACATTCTATTGTCATGTATATTGCAGGCGGCAACCTCTGGTTCTGCAGAGTGATGCCAATTCGGAAGTGTCTTAAAACCTGCATTCTCTCTCCTGACCACCAGGGGGCGACTCCTCTGGTTGTATAGAAGTCAAAGCTTCATGTGTTAAAGCTGCATTCTCTCTCCTGACCACCAGGGGGCGACTCCTCTGGTTGTATAGAAGTCTATAGAAAATGACTCCTCTCTTGATTTATTCCCTCAGTAAACATTGTAAACATGAGTTTATGTCTCAATCTCTAGTTTCAAGTCTTCTTTAATACAGCATGATGTTCATTTTGTAAATTATGGTGCATTTAGAGTCAAACAGACCATAAAGCAGGGGATGCTTTAGGGCGGGGCTACAAGGTGATTGACAGGTCGACACCAGAGATGTATACAGCGTCTCTAGGTCGCTCCTCCTCAGTCCTAATATGGTCAATTCCGTTCATTGGCTGCAAAAAAAACACATAGCGACGGTCGTTATCCAAGATGACGACGGCAAAATCTCAGAACTCGAGGCTTCATAAGTACAGTCCACAAACCAACGGGTGACGTCACGACGACTACGTCCACTTCCTGTATACAGTCTGTGGTATATAGTCATGAATACAAACCTCCAATAGTTCTTTGCTGTATTTTCTAACTGAAATACAAAGCTGTAATTTTCATTCATAGTTTGGTTCTCATTTTATTTTTTACCACACAGCAGCCGTTCCAGCACACGTGGACATCAGTTGTCAGCCTCGAACACACATGATCAGCTTTTGTATCAGAAACCAAGAACGTTCTGAGCTGAGCCTCCAAGACTCTGCCAATCAAACGCTTTGGCTTCTGGTCAGAGGTTCGGGGGTCGAGGCCGATGTTCTACAAATGTCAGTCAGAAAGTAGAGAAAAAGCTCCTTCCTGAATTCCCCATTGTCTAAACTTATGAAGGAGCTCTGACAGACCAACAAACTGACAGCCCCCTCTTCTTTTTTTTTTTTCATTCGACTGTCGCTCAGGTGTGCAGAGGTGCGAAAAACCAACTTGAGAATTCTCTTCACACCGTTCCTCATAGAACTAGTTCCTGTTCACGGTTTTACGACTCAAAAAGACAAACAGCAGGAATAAAGGTACCTTTTGTAGCATAGTTATTAATTTCCATAGTTCATCGTGCATAGCGCCAATGACAGGTCTGTTTTTACAAACAACAATATGTTAACTTGGAGGCTCAACTCAAGGCAACATGTCCCCCACTAGCTCTTTAAAGTATCCTGAAGGACCTGCATGTAAAGAATACGTCTACAGGTGCAGTTGTTATCTTCCTCATTGCAGACGGTGCAATGCTGACATTTCTCCAGCATCCTGACATGGACCTAAACGGTTTGCAAGCTGTTGCACAGGTCACACGGATATTCTGCCCAGCAGACGTTTTCAGAGGTCAGGGGGTTCAGGGAGGAACTGCCTACATGCTACATAAACTGCCCCTTTAATGCCCCGAGATCAAACCCGTTAGACAAGGTCACGTCTGCGTGTCTTTCGTCTGGACGGACGGAGACCCTCCGATAAACCCAGAGTCTGTTGAGGGGGGGCAGGGGGGGGAGGAGTCACAGATCAGGAGGCATCAGCTCTGCGCTCCCCCGCCACGGGGACGGGGCGGGTGGCCGGCCGCCGTGGCCGCGTGGTGTGTGCCGGATCTTGACGGACACGGTGTGTGATTTGCAGCGACAAGCGGAACAAATGTCGGTAATGAGGTCACCTTGGTGCTGCAGGTCTGCGTCCGGCTTTCCAGCCTGATCTCTCTCTCTCTCCATCTCCTCCACACACACACACACGCACACACACGCACGCACACGCACGCACACACACGCACACGCACACGCACGCACACACACGCACGCACACACACGCACACACACACACCACTCCAGAGGAAAATCACAAGACATTCAGAGCATCTGACTGAAAACGAGACGGTTGACATGCCGGGAAAAGATCTGTGAGAGGCAGCGTCGAACAGATACCAGGGATAGTGAATGTTTTTACTCGTCATTAGACACCTTGACTGTGGCTCAGTGGTAGAGCGGCTCCTTCAATCAGAGGATCGGGGGTTCGATCCTCTGATAGGACTTGTTAGACGGTTGTGATGGGCAGGTGGCACCTAGCGTGGTAGCTCCTGCCCATCAGTGTATGAATGGATGAATAACGTTTAGTGTTAAAGTGCTAAGTCCATTTATTATTAAAGAAATTATTTTCAATTCGACAATGCAGTATAATAAGAAATAATAATAAGAAGAAATGCAGTCATTAGAGTAAAACACAATCTTTAAAAAAAATTTAAAAGACTTTAAAGGCTAATTTACCCGACTCGCCAGATTCTTTGTTATTCTTTCTTTGTTATTATTCGAAGCTGTTTGGAAAAGGGTCAGACGCGGTCAAACATATGAGGCAGGTGGTTGGATGAACCTCCTGTCAATCAAACTCTTGCATTCTGGAGAAAAAACACAAACACATTTTCCATCGGGAGAAGCCTTCACTGTCGTTCTTTGCTTTCAGCGAAGAAATACTCTCCAGTTCTGACAGAGGTGATGTTGTTGCAGCAACGATGTTGAAACTCCTTGAGAGTCGACAATGTTGCGTTGCCGCGGCCGACACACAGAATCCATTTGCCGGTACGCCGATCGGTCCGGACACAAACACACTACTGGAAGCCTGTCGAGATGGATTTTTGTGGGATATGAAATCCAAAGCTAAAAAGCTAAAAAAGATAATCGTAGCTTTTCATGATTTGTGTCTCAACTAAGTAACTTTGCTCTCATGAACGATAGATAACGATGGTCAGAGGTCATTGTAAAGATAAGGGAACAAGGTGGCACCGCTAAGAAGGAATCTGGGAGGGTAATTAAACCAGGTTATCTTATTTGTAGGTAAAAATGAAAGTGAGCCAAATCTCTGCTGTACTCCCTGACTGTACAAGAAACCTGCTCGACTAGAGCGAGTACGGTGGGGTTGGTACGGTGGGGTTGCTCTGAGTACGGTGGGGTTGCTCTGAGTACAGTGGGGTTGCTGCGAGTACGGTGGGGTTGCTCTGAGTACGGTGGGGTTGCTCTGAGTACGGTGGGGTTGCTGCGAGTACGGTGGGGTTGCTGCGAGTACGGTGGGGTTGGTATGGTGGGGTTGCTCTGAGTACGGTGGGGTTGGTATGGTGGGGTTGCTCTGAGTACGGTGGGGTTGGTACGGTGGGGTTGCTCTGAGTACGGTGGGGTTGCTGCGAGTACGGTGGGGTTGCTGCGAGTACGGTGGGGTTGCTGCGAGTACGGTGGGGTTGGTACGGTGGGGTTGCTCTGCAGCCTCCGGCAGCGTCATCACATTGTGGTTTTCTACGTTTCCATCTAAACTGCGAGCTTCAAAACGTGACGAGCACCGAACGAGAATTTGTTTTCACAAGAACTCCAACGCTCCACCTGATGGAAGCTTTGTGCCGACGCCACAGACGGGAACGAGTGAATTTATTAGATTTTAAGAGCTTAAATATTGATGAAGGAAATCAAATATAGCATATCATGTCAAGATCATTCTGTAATTATCTCAAAAGTTATTGTTTGTCTTCCAATCAGATTGTGTAAGTGTGTGTGTGTGTGTGTGTGTGTGTGTGTGTGTGTGTGTGTGTGTGTGTGTGTGTGTGTGTGTGTGTGTGTGTGTGTGTGTGTGTGTGTGAGACAGAGCAGACCTCATGCACACAGCTCAGTGTCAGATCACATCAGATGACTCAGATTGACCAGAAGCTTCTCAGCAATCTAACAGTTGGCTCTGAAAAAGCGGCAGAGGAGAGAAACAAATTTAGATAATTCCCTCTGAAATAACCACATTTGCAGTGTGTGATATGATTTAGACAGTATTGATGACTGAAGGATCACAGAAATACTCAGCCTTGTTTCCAGGGAAAGATGTTGGCATTGTACATTTCTGAAAAACAATAATACGATTAAATTCGGATGCGTTTGCATTCGTCAGAGCAAGTGACACAACGAGCGCCCGTTATTTTTATTATTATTATTATTATTATATACGTTACTCGGTATAATAACGAGTAGAAAGAGCAGGAAAGTCCACAGAAGGTAAGAGTGGTGGTTGATCGGTCTGACAAACACAGGACTTTCACCCAGGAGACGGCTGTTTGTGTCCTCTGTGAAACGTTGACTTTATGCTTTTTACACAAAATTGATAAGCTTGTTACACTTGTTATGCAAAGTTATATAAGAAAGTCTGCTACGATGTTAGGATACGATGTTAGGGTGCGATGTTAGGTTACGATGATAGGGTGCGATGTTAGGTTACGATGTTAGGGTACGATGTTAGGGTACGATGTTAGGTTACGATGTTAGCGTACGATGTTAGGTTACGATGTTAGGGTACGATGTTAGGTTACGATGTTAGGTTGTTTTTACGTTAGGTTACGTGATAGGCGATGTTAGCGTACGATGTTAGCATTTATGTTAGGTTACGATGTTAGGTTACGATGTTAGCGTACGATGTTAGGATACGATGTTAGGTTACGATGATAGGTTACGATGTTAGGGTACGATGATAGGATACGATGTTAGGTTACGATGTTAGCATACGATGTTAGGTTACGATGTTAGCATACGATGTTAGGTTACGATGTTAGGATACGATGTTAGGATAGGTTACAATGATAGGATGTTAGGTTACGCTGTTACGTTGTAGCGTTAAGTTACATTGTGCGTTTCTTTCGGAGTCATACCAGTAACATGGAGATTCAACGCAGGATTTGAAAAAAGCAAAAATAAATGACATGCTAAGCCCAATCAACAGCATCACTATACACGCACTGGAGGTGAATGCACAGATCGCATAGGCACAAGGCTGCAGAAGTATAAATAAGGCACACAGTTTGGGTTTATCACCTTGTAACTCACTTGGTGATAAAACAATACACCACCAATTAACAAGCTGGGTCCAGGATAATAACTGGAATAAAAACTGCAGTACAACATCAGTTTTTTAAGGTTGTTTCCTTCCTTTAAATCCATCCTGCAAACTCTATCTGCCTCTCTGTCTTCCTTCAACACAGAAAAGGTAATAATAGTGAACTCCTTCATCCCCGTACCTGTTGTTGACACTCAATACCTCAAAAATTGCTTGCCCCCGAAGGTAAAACCCAGGCCTTGAATACAGTGTGGGCTCCAGGGAGAAGAAATATCTCCCTCTTATCCTTTGAATCTGTCCCACAGATGTAGCTTCTGAGTGGGCGCTGGCAGCCTAATGCCAGTTTACCCACCGGTCACTTCCCTGGCTTTTTATTTAATTTTTTTTTAAGTCTGCTGGCGAGGCAAAGAGCCAAGGCTTTGGCGTGATGTTTTTTATACGCCGGAGGCTGCCCTTTATTCACAATCTAGACTCTATCGCTGGGCCTCCTGAGGGGAACCGCCGGCCTTCAGAACCCCTCCCAAAACCTCCCTCCCACCGCCGCCTATTTCTGCTTAGAGTCATCTGGCATTTCTCCAAAGCTGAGCCATCCTCTCCCAGCAAGAGTTTATTAGTATTAATAGCATTGTTGTTAATATTATTAGTAGAAGTACAGTAGAAAAAATCCTTATTTTTCACCTCCACCCTGCGATAAAGCGACAGTAGCTTGTCAGATTTCAGGGGTTTGCTGTCACCTCTTCAAATTTATCAGTTTTCCAGATTTCTTTTCCCGCCTGGATTGTAATTAGGAGCCGTGGGACGAGATCGCTTGTCCGGCACGGATAACATCTTGATGTGAAAGGCTCTGCTATCATGGATTTACCCATCAGGCCACTGTGCCCCTGGGCTACGTTGATACCACGACGTGTGCACTCTGCTGCCGCCCCGCTCGCCGGTTTGTCTGATGTGGTCATCGCAGCGAGAGGCCTCGCTGCAGGCACGACTTGTTGTTTGTTGAAGGGAAAAGTGGAACAAAAAGTCCTTTCTTTTTTTTTTCTGACTTATTTCTTTGGCTGCACGTATTTTCTCGGAGGGTCAAAGAAATGTATGCAGCACTTGTTGTCAGGCTGATGTCCCTGTCTGGTTGATAAAAACATGGATGGCCTTGGTGATGTGATCTTTGTAAGGCAACGAGAAGGCAGATTTCAAAGTTTAATTTTCAGGGAAAAATAACAAACATTGGGCCTCAGCAAAATAGAACAGAATTCCTCTTATTTTTGTATCCGTACCCACGATTTGAAACTTAAACATAAAATTAAAAAAAGCATGAATCTCAAATGAACAAATTTAGATTATTGTATGTTTTAGATAGAGTTTAGATACGTTTTAATGATTGAATTCTTAAATGTGCGGGCTAAAGAAATATAATTGGTCAATTTATCCCAGTTGAGTCAATAAAACCTTCTGAAAGGTTTTCATGCTGCTCGTTGATGCTTTTTCATTTTCCTGTGACGCTCTGATTACTTTATTTAGATTCATTCAGCAGAACCTCATTTGAAGTTCTTCTACTTATTCGGCCTGTTTTTTCCCTGAGCCGATGAGAGGTCCCGGGACAGAGGATGTCTTATGATATTGTAAAGCTCTATGACGCAAATTTGTGATTTTGGGCTATACAAAATAAATTTAATTGAAATTTTATTTAATTGTTTTTGGTGCCCTCTCTCCAGTTCTTGGGCATGTGCAAGAGTATTTGCAAAGTGGTACAACACCTGCCCTTATATAGTGTTATTATATATATATATATATATATATATATATATATATATGTATATATATATAGGGGGGCGTGTGCTAATAATACAAAATCGGCCACGGGCCTCCAAATTATGATCAAGTGGGATTCATCGTTCAGCACACCTGGTAACAGCAGATTTGAGTGGTTAAGAACGTTTGGTGTATCTGAATTCCACTTCTCTTATTTTTTCTCTTTACATAAAATGTATAAGAGAGGTTTAAGAGAATGTTGCTGCATGAAGCCCAATATCCCCGTCATTCAGTTATTTATCAGCAAACATACTGTTCTGATGGTATAAATGCAGATTGACACAATGACTCCAGCTACAACAGTAGAATCCTTCCTCCTCTCTTGTTAAACCACCATACATTTATCCTGATATGGATTTGCTGCCCCTTCCCTCATTGGATAACTGTGTCAAGCCAAGTGAAGTGAGGGTTAATACATCTTGAACAGCCTGGTAGCCTCGCTCTCTGAGGTCAGCCTCTCTCTCTGGGATGCTGCTTTAAAGATGCCTACATGCTCCACCGGCCGTGTGTCACTTTGAATGAAAGTGTTTCTTAACTGACGTTAAGAGCGCGGCAGACTTTTGATCTGTGTCTGTTTTGTTTTTTTCCTCTCAGGGTGTAACTTAGACAGAGTAGATGTCAATGCAGTGTCAGTTCTTCACTCTTGTATTCAGGCTTGAAGAAGGAGGCTCGTAAAATCAAGTGAAATAAGGATCTTTGAATCGTGACCTCCGTCAGGGAAGTTAAAGGATCCACTGTGGAGTTTTACATCCAGTGTTACTTAACAAAATACATTGTGTGTATCCTTGAGATAAAAACATTGAATACATTTCCTTCCTCATAAGTAATTTAAAAGAAGTGGAGCTAGTTGTCGTGTTGTCACCCATTGGTTTGTGGACTACGGTTTTGAAGCCCAGAGTTTGGCATTTTCCCCGTCGCTATCTTGGATTTTGGCCGTAACCATCTTGTTTTTTGCAACCAGTGACCTGAAGTGACCATATGACAGCAGAGAAGAGAAGCGACGCCGTGGTAGAGACGCCATATACGACGCCTGGTAGCGACCTGTCAATCACCTTGTAGCCCCGCCCCTAAAGCATCCCATGCTTTATGGTCTGTTTGACTCTAAATGGACCATAATTTACTAAATGAACATCATGCTGTATTGAAGAAGACTTGAAACTAGAGATTGAGACCATAACCTCATGTTTACAATGTTTACTGAGGGAATAAAACAGGTTGCCGCCTGAATTTACAAAGCTGTTTTGTTCTTTAAATCATGCATGGCTTTCATCCGTTTTAACTGGCTAGCAGTCTTCTTCTTCTTCTTCTCTACCTTTGCCAGCACATTGCCGCCTAAAGGCGCATGACTGCTACCTGTAGTTCAGTGGAATAGTTTGAAACCATTGGCAAACAATTGTCTGAGTGCATGCATGAGACAAGGCTCTCTTGTTTTTTCTTGTGGTTGAAAGCTCCTGAAAAAGTTAGTGAGATGACCTTTGAGTAGAGATTGGTGGTGATGCAGATTCCTCCATGTGGCCATTCATGAAGCACCTGGTCACACATTTTTTCTTGGTTCAACGTTGGCCGAGCCCCTTTCCACAAAGGTTTCTGCCTTTTGTCATTTCTGAGCACTTTTTTACCAATCATTCTACAAATTTGATCAAATTACCAAATTTGATACGTTAACATATTTGAATAACCACCTCGTGATGAAACCTGAGCCACTTTCATTCACGGATGAAGACCATGACAAAATGCTTAGAAGTGGAGCTTTGACTTGGGTTGATTTTAAACACTCTGTAGTCGTTTTTTGATTCCATGCCTTTGTAACTAACTCTTGATCGCAATCGCACAAATGTAACCAAAATGTATTTGGTTGCGTGTGAATCTGAGCGGTCATGAGTCACCCTTGTGTTAGAAATTCTTCTGATTTAGTTCGCCAAAAAAACCCCAACATGGTTACCTTCCCCTGTCTGTGGTTTGATACAAAAATGGATTCAGTTGCAGGCGAAAAACCTTTTTTTCTAATATTGACAAAATACCTTCAGTGAAGCCTTTGCACAGGAATCCGCTCTCTGAATGCTTTTCGTTCACAATGCAGCTGGTGGCGACATGGAACACAATGCATGACTCCAGTCCCCCACGTCAATTTATATATTTTTTCTGGTGTCTGATTCAATGCGTCATTCCTTTCCAATAACTTTAATGGATTTAGCGAAGCAGCTTTTAACTGCTCCCTTGTCCTCTTGGACTGGTCGTCTTGTGTCAGGGTCAGTTTTGCTGCACGTATTGACAATATTTACACAAAAGCAGCGTCGTTTTTTTTTTTTTTTTTTTTTTTTCGTGGCCTCCAGTTGACACGGATCCAGGAGAAGCCGCCACGATGTGAATACAATTTAACAACATCGAGTGTCTTTCAGATAGATTATTGTACAGGAGAAAGTGAGGAGGCGGGGGTGAACCCTTTGAAAGCTCAAGGTTTTCTCCTCCAGCGTTTGCACTGCTTGTCCTCTCTCAAGTGATAATGGAAGATATTTCCTGTAAGTGGAATTTCGGCGGAGCAGAAGCCCGCGCTATTCCCCGGTGATGGCCCCCGCTGCCTGGCTACCGAGCCGCCTGGCCTTGGCTGCCTCGCAACGCTAACGGGCTGCACGGGAATGAAAACATGCCCATACACAATCATAGTTGTATATTTCTTGAGCTTTCAAAAGGCGAGATTGGCGGAATGGAAGTAAGAGCATGAATCTCCAGTTTAAAAAAAAAAGAAAAGACTTTCAAAGCTCTGATCACAGTCAGATGTGTCGAGACATTCGCTTCATCTTCAGCTGATGAATGTTGAATCTTTCTGCACAACGGTGCCTCGTTAATGTTTATTGGTTTTTCTTGTGATAATAGTTTGACACCATTTCACCCAAAGTAGTATCAAAGGCTTGAATTCACGATTGCATCCACACACTCACGTCACACACATTATAGACGAGGGGAGATGATCCACCTTCACCTGTGGATGTCCAATCAGTCCTCATGGTGAATTCTGCTGAGGAAATAAATTCCCCAGCGCTGCTGCATTGATCGAGAAAGCTGATTTTTTTTTTTTCCTGCTGTGCCTACATTTACCAGGATGCATTGTGCGTGAGCACCGCGCTACACAAGCTCTCTTTTAGGCCGATAAATGATCTCACAAGCTTCTCTCTTCGATGAACTGAGACAGATTTAGTTGCCTCGTTAATGCATCGTAAAAAGCTTCATGACTCCCACTTCACTGCAAACTGGACAGAAACCAAAGAAAGCTCACACACCTATAAGATGATGACTATATTTCACTGTAACAACCATTAGATGATACAGATTTAATATTAGGAATCTGTCCGGAGGCTTCTCGTCACTGCATATGCACATTGAGGCATTGGCAGAAGGTAAAGGAAAGTTTCCTCCACAACATCTGGATCAGTTGTACAGATTATAATCTGCATAAGAGCTTTAGTATGCTTCACATAAACAAGATACCTGGGTGAAAAGCTCACCATTACAGCCTCCTTCTCGAGGTGTGTATCCCGATGCCTCTCTCATTTCTCAGGCGCGTCCTGAATGGCATTCATGGTGTTGCACTCCGTTGCACATGCAAAAAAAAAAAAGAAAAAGTGACGGAAATTGTGCAAAGAATGATGAAAGAGAGCTTGAGAGAAAAGTTCAAAGCCGCCTTAATGTTTTACCTCCAAGTACCTGCTGTTGGCCAATCAACGCTTGAAGTGGATGTGGCGGTTTGGGGTTGTCTGTTTAGGAAAATCGGAGTAAACCCACGCTGGAATTCAGAGGACGTGACCGTCGTCTGCGGCTCTGAGCCTCCCATAATCCCATTGGGTTTCATTTATTTGTTTAATGGAGCCTTCAGGCAATCCATAACAACTCATAAATGTGCGAAACATCACGTGACTGTGTCGTATTTACGAGGTTATCACTCATTGGAGAATACATCATATGATCCGGACAAACAACAGACGGCTGCGAGTAAATAAACATATTATATGGATTAACCTGCTTTGCTGTGACTTACGCTTTAAACTAAAGTTTTGTGACATTCTACTTAACTATTGGTATCTACACATGGTCGCCTGTTTAAACTCGACATCCCCGTGATAGGTTTGACCTGAAGGCCTGAGTGCATTATCCTTTTCTTGGTCTCCGTGAGGTGAGGCCGTCTCATATGAGGTCTGGGAGGCAGTGAGTTTTTCTTTCTGATTTGATGGTCACATAAAACCTTTCTCTCCTCGGCGCTGACATGCTTCGTGGGCCGGATTGGGAGGGTTACTTTAAAGATGTAATACTTGTCAATAAACTAATCCACACGTCACAATATTAAAGTAATTTAACTTAATTACTTCCCGTTACTTTTTGATTACCTCAAAAAAACAAATTGCAAGTAAAGACAAAAGAAAAGAATCATCAATTAGATTACTTTTATTTCCTTTATGTTTTTTAGGCTGCAGTGTTATTTTAAGTTAAATAATTCATGGGTGGACAGCAAGCAGTCGCACACGACAACCTGCGTGTCGGTAAAACAGAAGGAAAGAGAGATTTGATTTCAGAATGCCCCAAAGACAAAAACGGTTTAAATGAGGTGCAAAGGCACCAAGAAATTCACAGCTAATTCACAGCAAATCATATCTTTTCATGTAGTATCACGTTTTAATATGACACAGTGCCGCCCGAACCAGCCCATGCTGCTGTACCTGGTGGTCTGACAGCGGGGCGAAGCAAGTGTGTCGGCTTGGCGCCGCTGTGGAAGATGAGTCATATACTGTAAAGGTCATCCATCAGAGGGGGAGGGGGGGGGGGGGGGGGGGGGGGGGGGGGGGGGGGGGGGGGGGGGGGGGAGATAGTGGGAGAGTGATGGAGGAGGGGGGCGTTAAGTGTTGGCTTTCCATGTCAATTTTTCTGTCAGGAGCAGTAAGTGGGGCCTCTTCTTCTTCTTCTTCTTCTTCTTCTTCTTCTCCTTCTTCGCACTCTCACTCTGCGATATCGGCGCCGACGGCAACACATAATCATTTTTTTTCATCGGCATTAACAATTAGGTTTTAATTCAATACGCTGTAGCATAATTCTGTCGACATTCTTATATGTAATGCAGTAACAGGCTGTTATATATGTACTTGGGGTGTGTTGAAGTATTACTTTAAAAATAAATGACTACAATGATTACAGTCACGCATGTTTCATTGTATCACACTGTCGTTAAAGGAACTGTTCAACGTTTTGAGTATTTTTAAACGTTTATGTGAGATCAAACAAAAAACACCTATTAAGCTCACAAATTAATTGCTAATTACTAATTGTGTCTCATTTATTCAATCAGTGCACAAACATTAATAAAATACAAGTAAACTTTTCTCTTTTTTTGTATGTAGGATGACTATTTCTTAAACCTGGAATAACATTAAAAAGATTATATTTTTTGCAAATTTTGCATACCATCACCTTTTAAGTTGATATTATGAACTTGTTACAAAAAACACTTATACTTATTTACACATCAACAAGTAACATGGAGTCGTGTTTGTGTCCCCTCGTGGATGTAAATCCCGTATTCTCTCTCTTTTTGCTCTGTTTTTGGTCTCCACCAACTCCTGAGTGAAATATCTGTCTCTTTAGCTGCTTATCGCTCCACTATGTTCACCAGCTGACCTCCAACTGTGTCTGTCTGCTGGTTGCTGCTGAGCAGGTAGTGAACAGTGGGTTTTTTTTTTTTTTTTTAAAGCTTTTTCTATTTAAATATCTTCCTGCTGCGACCAGAAACCAGGCGATGAGTTCGGTTAGTGAACCGAAACAGCGAAGCTGTGAGCCGGACGGATAACAAGCGAGCTGAAGCTCACTATGAAGCTCCACAGAGACGAGGGCAGCGGCTGCTTCTCCAACCCGCAGGCAGGTGCCCGAAATTACACTATTCATCATAGCCAGAAGCTCTAAAAACAGACATATTGTCAGATTTTTTTATACATTAAATTCTGCGTTCCTCAGCGCAACTGGGAAGCCACGATCGACTCGGCTGAGACCGACGTGACAAAAACCTGGTGAAACTTGGACTGAACTGCAGACTGTTTACACGGAGAGGAGAGGTCGTAAAATAATTAATTAATTAGTGTAATTAGTTAGCGCCGTCTCATTGAGCCTCGTTTTTTTCTCCAATATTGGTCACACTTGTGGGTACTTGTAAAAATGTTATATATATAATTCCATTGTTTTCTTTTTTTTTTTTTTGATAAATGATCAAAGAAATTGAACTTTTTTTTTGTTTATTCTTTTCTCATGCATAAAAGACATTTTTGAGTTCTCTCTCCCTCTAGCCACGCTTGTGCTGTTTCCATAGAGGTGCGGGACTGCAGGATATTGCAGTGACAACACCATAGTGATTCAAATGTGCCATGAGCCCCACAATGCCCGGGCCTCCGAGGGTTGAAGCAGTGAGGACGCATCATATAAAGTAACCCGCATACGTATGAGCCATTATTCAGCCTATGTATGAGCGTGTCACATGTGTAAAAAGGACCTGTAATTACATGCTTGAGCAATTCAGACATCATACACTTCCGTGGAGAATCACACCCACATATCACATGTTGCTTCCCACGCGTGCAGATGAGAGCTGCGTCAAAGAGAAGAGGAGTGTTAATGGTCTCGTTCCCATGGCCGTCTGCTCACACGTCTCCGGTTGACATTTTACTGGATCCCGCTACATTTCCTCTTAACATCGGTAGTCTGATTGCTTCTTAAACTGGCTACTTATTAATACGTGGTCCTGCGCAAGCTCCGACGGGCAAAGCGGGGCTTTAGGTGATACTCAAGACACTCATGAGTTCGCGGTCTCGTCCTTCGGAGGGAGCGGCAGCTGCTGTCGGGTTGAATCCACGTCGACGAATTTCCAAAGGCGGCGACGGAAATGACGTGAAAACGTTGGTAGAAAGCTCTCAGGGTCGCTGTGTTATCCAGTCCTCCATCTGTGTGGTTAGCGCGCTCTAAAACAGTTTCTCACCAAAACAGTGTTGACCAGGTTCCTTTCATTAGAAACAACACAACCATTGCATGTGGATGTTTTAGCCAAAGTTTGGCAAAACCACAACTCTTTGGGAATATCAGTGGAGGTCATCGGAGAAGTTTACATACTTTTTTATTGACATCCTTTCATTCTCTTCAGTTTCATGCATTTTCTGTCTCTCTTTCTTTCTTTTTTGAAAGGTTATTTATTTGGAATTTTTGGCCTTTTTTGTTTGACGTAGAAAAGACAGGAAGCTGTGTCCCCAGCTGGAATGGAACCAGTTACATTGCAGTTACTTGGCAGATGCTGTAACCACTTTCCTACCAAGTTTGGTGCATTTTCAAACTATTCCAGGACTGGCTAGATGCCGCTTCCATTTGCACCTCTTTTGCTCACACTTAACCAACCATATTTTTTTGGACCTGGCATACTTTACTATATTAAGGCCAAAAAAACGCGACTTCAAATTTTGAATATGATTCATACCAATGCTGACAGGTTTGGAATCCTACGTTAGCTGATGCAGATTGAAGCTGAAAGCATCTGCTGCTGTTTCTTACTGTACATTCAGGATGAAGCCACCAAGTCTTTGATGCTGAAAACTTGAATCCTTTAATGGTTTGACTTTCACCTCAGTCACCCACTCACATCTCCAGTGAGCACTTAAGCTCCTTCAGTAGAGTTCTGATGATTGTGAGATGGACTGGACTGCACATTTAACAAATCCAGAGGACACTGCAGTCCACCCACTCAACTTGTATATTTAGATAAGCATTCACATATTTGCTGTAATTGTTGATTATTCAATAGGAGGGGTTTCAGGATGGCTACCGTAAGGATTAGACCAGGGGTCGGCAAATTAGTCAAGGGCTAATTTAAGGAAATTAATTGATAAAATGCAGTCAATATTGTATTTAATTTATATATAAAATAAAATAAACTTTCTCACACTTTTATTTTGTAGGCAAAATTGTGAAAGAGGAAGTGATTCTGTAGGTAACTGTTGCTCCAGGGACAAATCGATGTCAGCATTAAGCATCGCCGTTGTTTCCTCACTAAACTAAACTAATTACATGTAAGATGTTGTCATTCTGTGGAATGTATGCCTAAAATATAAAAAGCCCCATCATCTGTCAAAATGCCACATTTCTACAATATTATTGCCGTTCGTATTTCATGAGGCTGTCGTGTTCCTTCCCATTCATTCATGGTCTTGCCTCAATCGTCCCAATGGCGTGCCCATATACAGCAACACAACAAACACTCAGCGTTACTTACAGGAACTATCCAGTGCGTGTCGGCCGGCCTGTCGGGGACTTCGTGAAGACGGAGAGCTGTTACCTTTTTCCCCGTCCTCCCTCGCTCCCCGGCTGGGTGATGCTTGGCATCGGGCTGCGGGGAGGTTTGATAAATGGCGTCCCCAGTTTTTGGCAGCCTTATCTCCGGCCCCGCCAAGCGATCGTCATCTGCCACTTATCAGCCCGATAAACACCCCCCACAAACACTCTGCTGCTGTGGGGGGGGGGAGGAAAGAGGAAAGAGGATAAGGAATGGGCAGCAAGAGCATGGAAGTGAGCGAAGAGGAAAGTGTGGGACGGGGAGGGAATAAGAGGAAAGAGGAAGGACTGTGAATGGTGAAGAAAAAGTAAGAGTAGTGACTAGGAAGGAGGGAAAGGACACAGACTAGGGTGTGAGGAAGGAAGCGAGTGAAGAGAAAGTAAGGTGAAGAGAATAAAGGGAGAGGTGGAGTGGCACTTTGGGAAAAAATTTGCACAAATCCATTCTTTTGAAGCCAGAACAAGGTTTTTTATTTTTTCACCACATACTGGAGGTCAGTTCCATTTGTGGAGTATTGGGTTTTATGACTCAAGACTCAATTCCTCAAAAGGTCACCTCCACTTGGGGAATATATATATATTTCTTTTTGACAATTCCCTCTCAGAGAGAGAACCTCTTCTACACACTTCCCAACTGCTCCAGAGGGACGGCGTCTCTTTACCTCGTGTGAATGCCAAGCAGCTAGTGGAACAACAACATCATCATCTCCCAGTAAAAACAAAACCGAGGTTAGAAAAATGTCGCCGGCATATTGGGGTTCACATTTCCACAGTGCGAGCGGTGATCTGCTAATGAACGCCTGTTATTGGGGACGGGGCTTCCTGCCTCAGTGCAGCGAGGCGTCGGTTGACGTGAGGTCATTAATTGTTGTGGGTGGAGGGGAGACGTCCCCCCCTCCCCCCTCCACACCCCCGCCGGGGTCCCCAGTGTCACATCAGCTTAATGAATTGTTTGTGTGCACCAGTCGAGGTGTTTTAATACCTGCCTTTTCAAAATGTGAACGCATGAAACGGAGCAGAAGCGAGCAGCTAAATGTCATCGATTAAAGCGATGTTCAGCGTGACGGGGGGGAGGGGGGAGGGGAGGGGGGTATAAAGCCGGAGTTCAGCTTCTATTATGGGCGGTGTGGACTCGAGGACCCCGATGTTCACCGAAGGAGGCAAAGTCAGATCTGTAGGATCTTTTTTTTTTTTTTTTGGAAATCTGGATTTTTTTAATTCTGATAGACAACTAATCAAGATTTTTTTTTATATATATATATATTAGGAATAAATCAAAAGGTATCAGTCATAGTGAAGAACTTACTGAGAATCCACAAATAACTCTGTTTGGTGGCGGGCTGTGAGTGAAGGGACCAAATAATACGTCTCTGCGTGTTGACTTTTATTTATTCAAAAAGTTTGTGAAAACCTCGTCGTTCCCTAAAGGAAAAAATTTTACTGGACTGGCAACGCAAATATTCCCTCTCGTCTCAGGACCGCGGGGACACAGTCACAGGTGTTTTGTTAAGTTTTGTGAGTTTCTCACAACAGAGCAAACTTTTAACCTTTAACTGCATTTGTCATATTGATACTGCATCAGTTTTCCGGTTTGAAGTCAGTTTCATGCTGGTGACATATTATTAGTATTTTTGGGGTGTCCGTCCGTCCGGTCCATTCTCGTGTACGAGATATCTCAGGATCACTTTGAGGGAATTTGTTTAAATTTGGCTTTCCATTGGATAAAAAAAAATGAACTGGTTAGATTTTGGTGGTCAAAGGTCAAAGGTCGTGGTCACTGTGACCTCACAAAAAAACAAAACTAAAATGACACTTAAAAACAAACGTGGCGGTAAACGGTAACTAGCTCCGTGTCGAGGTCTTTCCTGTCTCCTCTTTCTCTTTCTGAACCTCCTCATTCAATCAACTCCTCTACATCGCCTTTCTTTCTTTCTTCCTCACCTCCCCCCTCCTCCCTCTCCGTCTCTTTCTCCCACCTCTCACTTTGTCTCCCCCGTCCGTCTATCACCCTCTCTCCTCATCTCTTCGCTCATTCTTCACTTCCCTCCCTCTCTCTCTCTCTCTCTCTCTCCCTCTCTCTCTCTCTCTCTCTCCCTTTTCTCTCCCACCTTAATGGTCTCTCGTCCCCCAGGTGGCCCTGGATGCCGTTTCGGCCCCCTGCTTTTGAATTTAATTACACATGGCATTGTCTTCATGACCCCCCCCTCCCCATACCCCTCCCCCTACCCTTCCCCCTCCCCCCTCCTTCTCCCCTCCACGCAGACACACACACTTAAACACAACCCAAGCCACTGCTGCTGGTTCATACTGCATCCTAGATCACTGCAGGCAATAACACCCAGGGGTGAGGGAGGGAGGGAGTGTGTGTGTGTGTGTGTGTGTGTGTGTGTGTGTGTGTGTGTGTGTGTGTGTGTGTGTGTGGTGGTGGGGGGTGGGGGGGGTCAACAAGGAACAGATTGAAGGCTGAAAAGTTGATATCGGAAATCAAATTAATGCAAGTGAGAGCGGAACCATATCTAATTAAGACGCTTTTGAAAAACCGACAGGCTAATCTGTTCTGGCAGAAATACTCACGACTGTGAGACCAAGAGTTCATTTAGAAAAATGGTAGAAACGTCGGTGTTCTACGGGGGAAATGTTGCGAAAAATGATACAGCGGGTTAGACGAAATAACAGAAATACTTTATGCAGTTTTTTTTTTTTCACATTTTCCAGACTGGTCATCGGGGATTTTCTCTTTTCTCTGTTGCCCCTTTTTTAATAGTATTTAATCTTGTTGTTGTACAGAGACAATGAAAGCACAAATATTACATAAATGGAAATATTCATTTATTTATAATATTTCTATATTTTTTGTCGTCTATGTTGCTATAAAACGCTCATTTAAAGTCTTGACTGCCTCTTTTATAGTTGAGCATAATTTGGTTGCTGCAGGTTGTGACTACATAGAGAGGCGTTCACATTATTTTGTCTACACTGAACCAGTAGTATATTCAATCTCTTGCAGTCATTTTCCCAACCAATTTAATTTCCTCCTGTCCTTCTAAATGTAACTGCTTGGCCTCATATCCATTTAATGCTCTCACGTATTCTTAAAATGTCTTTTTCTTTGAGCGCTGTTTCATCAAACTTATTTTTTTTTTTTACATTTTTATCCAGACGTGCATGAATGTAATCAGCCGTTTTAAGAAAGAAAAAAAAGAACTTTCTGAAATGATATTTTTTTTTTTACATCCTTTCCTGTCGCGTATTTTGTAAGTGGGCTGTATTCCTCAGATGGCTTTTTGTATCTGGACTAAGCTTAAACCACTGAAACAAATTCACTTTTCATAACCTTTCCTGACTTTATGGTCTGCTTTTCTTTGAGTTTTTTCTTTTTTTTTTTTTTGGCTGCAACTATTTTTATTTTTTATTATCAGCGAGACCTTCAGTGATCGTCGGGAGCTTTGGACAGAAAAGTACCCAACAAAAAGCAACCAACAATATATATATATATATATATATATATATATATATATTTTAATTTGCCCAGGGATCTCTCTCTCATGATCAACTAATGTGATTACGTCCCCGTACTGTGTCACTGCAGCGAGGCCGCTGCCCTGCCTCTGGTTTTTGAAGGATGGCTGTTGTTTTCTTCTCATTATCCGGCCCCTGAAATGTACCCGCGAGGCTGAGTGAGAGGTGTGGAGGCCCGGTGGGTGGGTGTGGTTAGTGGTTTGAAATAACGACCCCTCGGTGCTGCAAAAGCATCTATTCTGTTGGTCCAGGACTCGTGGAGCCGTCCTGGGCCTTTCCCTTTTGTCAACAGTGAAAAATGAAGCATTTCTGAATCCCTGGCACTCGCTGTGTTTCCCTCCAGGCGCCTCAGATACATTGAGTTAACATAAAGCAAAATTCAGGACAGGGGCAGCCCGGGTGACAAATGAAGCGCCTCCGTGTGTTTTTTGGAGGGAAAATAAAGGGGCCCCTTTTTGTAGAAATGAGATTCGGTCCTCGTTACTTCCTTCAGGCCCCAATCCCCCCCCCCCCTCTCCCCTCGGTCCAAATGTATCTGAGAGCTACAATGGAAGATGGAATATTCTTGAAATGAAAAAAATAAATAAAAAGGGAGAATAATCGGAGCATGGATCATTTCCCTTCATCTCGCCCTCCGTCTGTAGTCCATCTCTGCTTCGCTCCCATTTTTGTCACATTACGGCTTATTTTCACACCGCTCCGCCGGTCGGTCTGATCACGACACCCAGCACACCGCAGCTTCTTAAAAATGGATCCAATTTGGGTTTTGGAGAGAAAAGCTCGCTGGGGTACAAATGAGGCGCCTCGGCTCGCCCCGCTCGCGAAGCAGTGCTCTCATCCGACTCGGACTCATCTGTAGTCTGCAGGAGAGGAGAGGATGGTCCGGGCAGAGCTCTTGGCTACATTTCGGAGAGGCCGGAGCGCCGCGGTGTTTCGGGGGGTGGGGAGGGCAGGTGGGGCGGGGGGGTCTAAAGACTTGTTGGTTAATTAGAGGGAGCTCTCCGCCTGTGATGTAGTCACGCTCGCTGGCTGCGTGGCAAATCTCTCCGGGGAACCCGTGTTGCTTCAGAGTTTTCTGATTCCCTCCCAACAAAAAAATCCTGTCGAGCGCTTTCATGTTTGTTTGTGTTTGGGTATATCAGGCTTTTTACTCTGATTCTGTATCAGGCATTAACTGTGTGTAGGTGTTTCTGTGTGTGTGTGTGTGTGTGTGTGTGTGTGTGTCAGCCTGTCAATTAGGCTTTTCCTGCAGATGCAACTCAAATAGGTTTTTTGCCTCACCAATTACCAAAGGCACTTTAGGCAACAGAGTCTGTACTTGTTTCTCTGGTCCCAGAGTCGCCTGCTGTTTACCATCTCTGCCTGTGTTTCATTTCAACTTAATTAATCCTTGAAAACATTTCGGAGAGCGACCGATCTGTTGGCACCACCGCGATTTGTATTCAAAGTAAGTGAAGAAACGGCACCAACAAAAAGGATTGATGCGTCAGATTGAAACAAATGAAACAGATTTGATCTGTAGAATGAAAGGAAGGTAAAGCTGCAGTACTTATTGTTGGTTTATAGACTCCGGAGCTGATGGTTCCATCGGGTGCAAAACAAACTCCTCACCTCTTCCTCCTTATCGTTCCTGAAATGAAACTTTTCAGATTTAGATGTGATATCTGGCACAAAAAAAAAAACAGACAGCTGAAAAGCATGACATCATCTTAAAACTGACCTCTTCAATTCTTTAAAAAAATGATTGGCGATTGTGGTCTTTTGAGGTGGGACAATGTTGGCTAGTCTCAAGTCTCATGTCTTCATCGGTGCTTTGCTTTGCTTTGGTTACTGTGACAGTATCTACCGTCTCGCTTGGAAGTCTCAATCAGAGAGCCTCCTTATAGCCAACGTCACGTGGTAACGGTATACATCTCTGTGACTATCTAGATATGTTGGTTTGAATGGGAATGGCTGTTCTGCTCAGGTCACAAGGTTATTTAATTTGTCATTGTCCAACAAGGTTGAAATGCAGATTGTAGTCCCATAACAAAACACAAAAGACTACATCATATGTGGAGGGTGGAGAATGATTTAAGGATTCTCGCAGTGGTAAAAGAGTCAGTTCTGAAATATGGTGGTAGCACTGAGAAGTAAAGACAAAGCTTCATGTGTTAAATCTGCATTCTCGCTCCTGACCACCAGGGGGCGACTCCTCTGGTTGTATAGAAGTCTATAGAAAATGACTCTACTTCTCTCTTGATTTATTCCCTCAGTAAACATTGTAAACATGAGTTTATGTCTCAATCTCTAGTTTCAGTCTTCTTCAATACAGCATGATGTTCATTTAGTAAATTATGGTCACTTCCGTTCATCGGTTGCAAAAAAATATGACAGCAGCCAAATTCAAGATGGCGACAGCCAAAATAGCAAACTCTGGGCTTCAAAACATCAGTCCTCAAACTAACGGATAACAAGACGATGACGATGTCTACTTCTTATGTACAGTCTATGGTTCTACTCCTGTTTTATTTCTCTGCCCCCCCCCCCCCCCTGCCCCCCTCCCCCCCTCAGATATCAAGATTGTATCTCGACATGATTTAAGAATAATAAAGAAAGGTTGATTATTTTTTAATTAATTCGGCTTTTTTTTCCCCACAAAAATAATCCAAAAGAACCGATAAAGAGTATTGATAAGGAACAAAACCAAATTGATAAGAGTACGAGTGTTGATAAAATCCTAACGCTACCTGCCCCTAATCTTCAGTGTCCACATTGAGATCCGATCTGTCTGTGTGGAAGGCCGAGGGGAAGCCTCCGGAGGCTTTCTGCCGGAGAGCCGGAGCATAATGCGCAATCAGACAGAGCGGAGGGGTCTCAGTGTGGACGCCGGAGACACACGTAGTACCTGGTGTGAATGTAACCAGGTTCTAGAAGCCAGAAATCTAGATGTAGTTATGGATTCAGACCTGGACCTGAACAGCCATATAGAGAGCCTGAA
Organism: Ophiodon elongatus; assembly: GCA_016806645.1. Lineage (NCBI taxonomy): Eukaryota > Metazoa > Chordata > Actinopteri > Perciformes > Hexagrammidae > Ophiodon > Ophiodon elongatus. Next base: position 30,004 of record JACSYO010002150.1, read on the forward strand.
GAATATAGCAAGGATTAGAGGACTTATGTCTCAACAGGATTTGGAAAAAAACTTGTCCGCACTTTTATCTTCAGTAGACTGGACTACTGTAACGGTGTGTTCAGGTCTCTGTAAAGAGTCAATCAGAACGCTGCAGCTCGAGTCCTCACTAAGACCAAGAAAGTGGATCACATCACTCCAGTCCTGAGGTCTTTACACAGAATGGTTTAGGGCCTGACTACATGTCTGATATGCTGCTACCTTATGAACCATCCCGACCCCTGAGGTCGTCTGGGACCGGTCTACTTTCTGTTCCAAGAGTCAGAACTAAACATGGAGAAGCAGCCTTCAGTTTTTCTGCTCCACATATCTGGAACAAGGTCCCTGAAAGCTGCAGGTCTGCTGAGACCCTCAAAGACCCTCAGCTCCTTTAAATCCAGATTGAAGACTATCCTGTTTGCTGTTGCCTTTAATTGAAGGAGATTCAAGGATATTAATACATCTCTGCATTTCACTGTATTTTATTTCTTAAACTTCACTGCAACTTGTATTCTATTTTTTAGCTTTTTAATGTTTTACTGACTGTTTTTAATGTTCTTGATTGCTTCTTTTCATTTGCATTATGTTTTCATGCTTTTAAAGGTTTTATGTGAAGCACTTTGAATTGCCTTGTTGTTGAAATGTGCTCTACAAATAAACTTGCTTCGCCTAACGAGACACATTCTGATGTACGGTGCAAAGGGCCTCTGAATAATGCAGCGTCCTAAAGCAAATCAACAGTTAAATCACATCCGGCTGCTGCACTGCTCTCTTTCTGTGGGCGGCACCGTTTAAGGGGCGCCGCACCTCTGACCACGCCCCGTTTAGTGATGTCACTACAACCGACGAGTGATGGAGAACACCCGAGACGGACAGCTCGCTCAGTGAACAGAGGACGAGGCGATGCTGACCCATTCCGCCACTTCAGCTTCTATTTCTCACTGAGGGAGGGAGGGTGGGTGAGGGGGAGCGAGCCGGCAGTCGCTGACAGCACTATTAAGACACGTCGGCCCACTTGGCTGTCGCCCACAAGGTGTTCATACATCTCTGTCCGTTGCTCAGGACGCCGACCAGTCTGCCGCTTCTCCATTAGAAACAGTTCACGGGTGGTTTTTATCACAGTTTATGTAACCCAGATGAGTCTATTTTTCATATTTTATGGGTACCTACCATTAAATTACACACTCATAGGCACCTTATAGCGACACACACTCACTGTCTGTCCCTCAAGTGTTATTTCTAGGCTTCAGAGAGCTGACAGAGTACGTCTTTTCTCGAAGGTGAACGATGTGGTTTTACTGTAAAGAGCCACTCATTTAGACCGTGGTGTTTAAGGTCTGTGGTTACACAACGCCTCGGCGACACTCGCTCATCATGCTCTGACAGATTGAAGGGCTGATTATAAAATCTGAATTTGCAGGACTGTGGCAGAGTCAAGGCTCGCTATTTGCATATCCTTCATCTGCCTGGTGTGTCAACAAAAGGAGAAGCGCTCTCTGTCTCCACACCGGTGTATTCAGATGCAAAGTAAAGTGAATATAATTATGTAGCCTTTCTTTTTTCCTTTCTTTTTTCATAACATTTTGTTCTGGCTTTAATATTGCGCTCCGCCGTGAATTTAAATTGTAGCCCTCCGTTGGTTTCCCTTCAAGGCGATGGGGGGGTCGGGGAGGGGCTTTATGCAGGGTTTAATTCTATTTGTGGGGAAATTTGTTGTAATGTTTGCCCGGCGGCAGGTCAGGTTAGAAATTCATATTTCATAAAGTGAAGATATGCTACAGTAATAGCTCATTTGGTTCTGGAACGGCAGAATATATTGTCGAGCCCCGAGGAGGTTTTTGTTGCCCTAATTCAGCAGACGTTGGCGTCTGGGAAGTGCTCACACGATAACCCCGATGACATCACCACCTTCACCACCTTCACCACCTGTTTGCTAAAACCCTGTCGGGAGTCGGCACTGGCATTAGTTTAAAGGATGTGGTGGGAAAGAGGTGCATTTAGAAGATATGTGAAGGGAGGTAAGAACTTTCACCAAAGCTTAATAATATGACATCTTTACTCAACAGCCAATGTGAGCATTCACGAGATGTTTAGGGATATCGCAAGAACCGGAGGGTCCAAGTCGATGCCAAAAAATGAAAACATGACGGTACTCGTGTTTCTGCAGTAGCGTAGGTACCGGGGTCATGGCTCAAGACATCAGGATGTGTTCTTTGGGGAGAAACTTGGGCCGGATCCTCAGGGATTAATAATAAATAAGTAAAAGAAAAATGCAAACAGTAATAAAGGAGTGTATGTTAATGTATGTTGATGTACATGGGATTCATTGTTTTGTTTTTTTGTTTTATCGTGGCATTGATTGGGTATCAAAATTATGGAATTTACCACCAATTTGAAGGTCACTGTATGCACTCCCTCTTACTTAAAGAACAGTTGCAGTATCGGGGATGGAGCGATATCTTTGCCTTGCAGTAATAATTTAAATTGTCTAAAAGTGCATTGAACAGTAACAAAGAAGAAAGACTAAAATAAACAACCAACTAAACAACATTATGGAGGAGCAAAATCCTCTCTACACTTTGAGTCACAAGATTTAAGAGTCTGGCTGTACTTAAGCACAGCAATGGTTTAAAGTCCTCAAGGACATACAAAAACACATATAATGTGATCTTGCAGCTCTAATATGACAAAAAAATTGAAAATTGCTGTGATATGTTTCTTGAACCCAATGATGGTAGAACATTTTAGGATGTTGTCATCTGGAAGATTCACTGCTTATACCAATAATCCTTTCCAAGATGTATCAAACCAATGAGGTTCAGGCTCTATATATATATATATATATATATATATATATATATATGTTTAATATTTAGGATTAAGGAGGTAGTTATTGATTTTGTGAGCTTTGATGGATTTTGTACCATTGATTATAAGCAGATTCTGCACACACATGGATGCATACTGCACATTATTGTGGACCCTTTGGGTAAATCCAGTTTAAACTGTATAGAAAGTGAGTAGTCAGAGTACTGACTGCTGAAGGTCTTACGGTTTTGGTCTCTGTAGATTGTTGTTTGGCTGATTTTGATTTATAAACCAACCCTGTTCCTATACATACAGGTTGCACGAATATTCCATTTTTATTTTCCGTAAAACCTTTAAATGTTAATAATGGTTGTGTTTTTTTTGTGTTTTTCTGACTGTAGTTGAGCAGAAAGAAGCTCTGGAGAAGGAAGCAAAGCTCAGCATTCTGGAGGCCGGGGTCACCGACGTGAGTACATCAGTCTTCACTTTCAATGTAAATCAAAGAAGGTTTGGATGAATGGGAACAAGTTACGATATGAGTCTTCAACCCAAATGAAACACGGTGACCCGACACCCGAGGGCCGACCCCCGGCCTGCTGCTGTACAGCAGCCTCTAGAGCATCAGTGGGTTCACCGCTGATGGCTGATCAGCTCCGGCTCCCAGGTGTTGTTCTCAGTTCCTCCCAAACAAAGCTGTTGGATGGTGTTGATGGTGTTGATGGTGTTGATGGTGTTGATGGAGGCTCTGTGCGGGCCAGTCGAGTTCCTCCACACCAAAGTCTTTGTCTTTGTGTAGCTGGCTTTGTGCCCCGAGGCTTCGTCATGTTGAAACAGATGAGGGTATTCCTCAAAGTTGGAAGCAGACTTAAATATGGTCTGGTAGTTTTTTAATTTAACAAAAGACATTTCCCCACGCGTCACTATTGATATCTTGCATTTCTCCGTTTTTGGTAAAAAATCTCCATGACTCATTCTTTTACTAGAAAAACAGATCGTTGTTGTTGTTTTTTTTTACTTTCTGAACAAACAAATTCCATTTGCCTTTTTTTCCACTCTTTATTTTTCTCACTTACTGTATCAGAGGCATAAAGGTAGTTGCGACGCCAGTATGATGAGGCCTGAGTTATTTACTGACTCTTTAATGTTTTGAAGTCTCTACTGTTTGCTCAGCTTCTCAGTCTGGAAAAATGATGCGCCTCATCTGGTTACTGTATATTGTAACCACTTGTCACATGATCAAATAGAGACATAACATCCGCATGCATATCACCCAGCAATCGTCATTGTATATCTATATATCTCCAAAAATCCAGATAAATGATTGATTTAATAGATTTTTTTGTAATTTATTAATTGTTTTTTTTATATTTTATGTAGAATATCGTTTTGTTTTAGATTGCTTCTATTTGACCTCAAAATATGAAAACCCTGACAAGAGCATAGACTACATGTATGGAAGATTAACTGATACGTGTTGGAAAATCTTTACAAGAGACTTAGATACGGCTACATCGATACAAAACTATGAATCCAGCTCCAAAGTTGAGGGGAATCGATCGAAGATCCATACGCCCCACGTAAACCAATACAGTGAGAAAAAGCAACGCATTTCTGATGATTGACGCCAACTCCATCCCCTCCACCTCTCTCTCTCGCTCTCTCTCTCTCTCTCTCTCTCTCTCGGCCTCTCTCCCTCTTGGTTTTCATCTCTCGGCCTCTCTCTCTCTCTCTCTCTCGCTCTCTCTCTTGGTTTTCATCTCTCGGCCTCGCTCTCTCTCTCTCTCTCTCTCTCTCTCTCTTGGTTTTCATCTCTCGGCCTCTCTCTCTCTCTCTCTCTCTCACTCTCTCTCTCGGTTTTCATCTCTCGGCCTATCTCTCTGTCGCTCTCTCTCTCTCTCGCTCTCTCTCGGCCTCTCTCTCTCTTGGTTTTCATCTCTCGGCATTGCTATTCTCCACCGCCTCTGAGATAAATAGACTGCTGAGCGTCTGCACTCGCCCACTGATTCAAGAGTTCGTCTGCACCGATGACGGCACGCCGTTCACCATGCTTATCAAAGTGGCAGCAGCGTGGTCTGGGAGAGAAAGGGGGGAGGGAGGGGGGAGGAGGGGTGGGATGGAGGGCCTATCGTGGTGATCAATACCTATAGCTGCAAACAGGAGCCAATTATGGCCGATCGAAACTCCGTTGTAAGAGAGAGAGAAGCGGAGAAGATCCCTCCATCACAGGCTGCCAGATAGAAGAATACTAAGAGAGTCTTAACCTGCAACCAAACATCCATCATCACCCTATATACGGTGGGTATTATAGTTTTATCATATTACTGTAAAATAGGAATATTAACATACTACATCACAGCTGACAGGTTAAAAACACACAGAAAAAAATAAAATAAGTTAGTTTCTGAAGCGTGCAGAGGAGGCGATTTGTTTCCCAGCTCGTCTCTGAACAGGCCTGCCGGTCTGAGCGTCGGAGAAATGGATTCTGGTTTTCTCATCGATGCCCGTGCATACGTATGTACCCGTTTGAGGCCAAGATAACATGAACATTTATTGATTCCCCTGTGGGGTTGTTGCCGGAGCCGAGTTAATGGGAAGGAATAGCTTTCAATAAAACCGATGAAGACAAAACAGGCGATCGGTAAAACAGAACATAAATTATTGTGGGGTTGTTAAAGTTTATGCGTCTGACAATACAGCAAGTGTAGTGCAATGGTCGAGCAGGAGCTGCGTAGACAGTGTGCCGACTTAAGCACAAATATAAAGTAATTATCTTTTTTGTATGTGTGTGTTGGTGTACACTAATGTGTTTTTAAATATAGGGTACATAGGCTTAAAGAGCCCAAATATCCCGTTAAAATATATATATATATATATTTGCCTTGGTTTTACTTACTGGGCAATACTTGACTCTGTCCATTTTACTGTATTCCTGTCAGTTTTGTAATCCTTTCACCCCCTTGAGGAGTAATTGTGGAATAAAGAAGGAAAGCTGTTAGAGAAGCCATCCCTGTTGGATGTGGCAGACACACCTCTGTCAAGGAATTAACCTTTTTATTACAAACGGTAACTAATGCAACAGAGATATGGTGATTAAAAAAGGCTCTGCTGTTTAACCCTCAAAATGATATTGGTATCAAATGAAACAAGACGACCTGATGAATCCATCACTACCAACCATGTCACGCTATCTTATCGGGAAGGAGGCTGAGTAACGGTGCACATTTTGGGGAGGGAAAAACCGGCATGGCCATTTTCAGAGGAGTCCCTTGACCTCTCACCTCAAGATATGTGAATGAAAATGGCTCCTATATCCCGCGAGTCTCCTCTTTACAGGAATGCTCACTTTAAGATAATCTCGTGCAGTTTGGGGGCAAAAACCAAAAGCAGATGTTTTAATGCAGTATAAATGTGTTATTTTCGTCGATTTTAAAACGTTGTATTTTAATAATTCTGCATACTGGAGTCCTTCAATACTCTTTTAATTGAATAAATAGGTGTGACTGGAAAGCCGAGCCTCTTGTGGAACTAATGAGGTTCCTTGTTTTCATGTGTGATGATGTTAGACCCCAGAGTAGCCTTTTTACATCGTGAGAGCATTTTGTTTAAAATTGACGTCACAGTATAAAATGACCTGTTGTGACCTCTGGGATGATCACAGCCTCATGAAACTTTACAACCACAAACTAGAGATATTGGGCATTCAGAGGATGTATGTCTTTCCTAGGTACATTAACAATAAGCAGGTTTCTGATTAGCTTCCAAAACAGAAGTGCTCGCCATCCAAAAATATCTACAGTTTTTGAAATCACAACTTTAATTTTTCTACGGTGTTCCTCAAGGTCTTGATGACTCTATGTGGTGTTTTAGAATGTTTTTCATAATTTATTCTCGAGTGGTAAAGTAGTGTTAAATCTAGCACCAAATCTGTGTAACAAATGGTATCAACCCCAAAATTGCTGCAACAACTGATGAGACAAAATAGAGCGTTGGAATGGCCATCATCCTTCCATCATAATGATCTAAGCCCTTTTACACTTTCACATTTTATTTTAATAGAGCTAGAACAAGTTGACACACACTGCTGAGCCGCATCTCAAATTAATCTTCAGGTTCCCAGCTTTCAGATGATGTGCAACACTTCAATGAGGCGTTCACCGTTGACCTGCTATCGCCTCCTTAAAGATCCCCCGTCCCCACCGATGACTTGTATTTTGTTGCACAACACCGTGTTGCAGAATGTCAATGAGTGAACCTTGAAGTTAAACCTTGAAGACATCAAGTAAATAGCGTTTACAGGGAAAGGAACCCGAAGTCCCATTCAACAGCCTCCGCGTCCGGTCCAATTCTCTCCGAGTGAATCAGCACATCTCCCGCTGCTCCCTCTCCGCGGGTCATTCGGGATTCGTGAACACGCTTCCAAATTCCTCAGTTTCTGAGAAGTCGAGGCGCTAACTCGCCTTTCCTCGTGTTTTTTGTTCTTTGGAATTCAGGACGGAAGAGGCTCTGAAGCTCCAGTGAGCATGTTGATGGGATGAGTTTCGTGGAAGTATCTGCTTCTCTAACTCTTAAGCGCAGGCAATTTACAGAAGACCGGCAACCCTTGAATAAATCTGGGGAAATGCAAAATAAACCGAGAGCAGCGGGGACGTGTCAGTTTGTCAACAAGATATCTGAAAACAGTTTAAACCGGAACTTGCTGGAGAGACACTCATTGGTAAAAGAATCAATTCATTCAGAAAATGTGTTCTAACACCCGTTTAAATCTATCGATGCGCCGTATCTGCAATGTGACGACAGCAGATTAGGGAATTCGTTTACTCGCTTGATGGTACGAGTTACTAAATTGATGGAACAATTCCCTCTCGGGTATCGTTGCTGGTAAATACTGAGTTGTACTGTGTTTATTCGTTTTTTACCAATTACAGTACGGAGTAAATGTATGTTTTCAGACACTCAAACTTCATGAATGACATTCAGAAACATGGTTTAAAGCTTTAAAAACTAAATAGTACAAATCTTAGTATAAATACATTAATCAAACAATTATGTGTCTTTAACATTATTCAAACCTGATAGGGTTAGCAAAATGTTATATATAAAATGAAAACACGACATTAACATCTTAATTAGCTTGATCTAAATAAAACACAAGTCATGATAGCTCAATTAAAAATGCACACAAATAGATATAAAAAATTTTAACATAACAATCGCCTTCTATACTACTACTAAGAAAATCTGAGATACAGAAACCAAATTTGCCATTGCATTCAGCAACAACTTTGTACACAGATAAATAAGAGCATATATTTTTAGAAAGAGTTATATATATACATAAATGAAGGAAGGTGATAGTCATAACCTAATTTTAACTATTGTTGCCCCGCAGTCAACAACAAAGAAAAATAAATAACAATTTTAGAAATGTAGAAATCACTGTTAAAGATGTTGCAGTCGTGCAATCCAAGACAACAGCTGTGTATATGTATGTATGTATATGTGTATCTATATAGCTGTATATATACAGCTATATAGATAACATATATATATATATATATATATATATATATATATATATATATATATATATACATATACATATATATATATATGTTATATCACTGAATAAAGTGGCCACTCAGCATATGTTCCAATGACATCACATGATACACAGTCCAGCTCTCTGGATCAGGAGACATCTTTGTTCTGTTTCATGTTCACACGGTGACGACTCAGTGGCTTTGATAGATTAAACGCCTTCGTGAAAATGCTCAAACGTCCTCATTTAAGTTTCTTTCTGAAGGTTCGTTCGACACGCCGCTGCTTCCTAAATGACTTCAGGCTCCCTCCATCTTCCTCCAGTCTGACCGCCGTTACCTCACACGGCTTCGCGATTGAACACAACCTCGCCGAGGCCGAAGAGAACTCGGCACCGTTGTTACCACTTGGAGACTTGCGTCCAATTAAGAGAGAGAGCGTGTGTGTGTGTGTGTGTGTGTGTGTGTTGGGAGGGAGGTATGGAGATAAGGTTGCCGTGGCAGCAACCAGATTATAATTGTCCTGGAGTGGCACTAATCCCCCTCCAACCCCGGCCAGCTCGTTTTGTTCACCGCAAATCAAGGCGCTGCCAATCTGTCTGTCTGAAAGAGCGATTTCACAAATAAAGGGAGGCGGGGAGGAGGGAAGGAGCTAATGAAACAAAAAGAAAAAAAAAACCAACAGTAGATGGCTCTTTCCATCAACACTTAACACACTCACGACGCAAGAATCCAGGCAGGCGCGAGCACTCACATTTACACCCTCAGACTCGCTTGTTGCTTCAGATTGATTCAAGTGTTGAGAATTACGGCAGCTGATTTGAGCCGGAGAGGAGTGAACTCGAGAGCTGCTGCAATTTTCGGTCGTTTGGACTGCAAACATTTAGATTCTTAAAGGGGAAACCCTGTTTTTAACCCATCGGAATCAGTCGGGAGAAGCAATTAAGCGATATATATATCTCGGCTTCAGCTTAGAGTTTAGAGCGGTCAGTGTTTTAACACGGCTCCTGTTAGAGAACACAGAATGTGAAGAAGTAACAATGTTGACTTCATGTTAAACGCATCCACGTGTTGCGTTCCAGAGATTTCTACTGAAATAAGCACGCACAACCAGCCAGCCCCGGCCCGTGGGAGGAAGCTCCACCAGGAGTAGAGCGCGCGGCAGATAGCGGTTAGCTCAAACTCAGCCAGTCGCAGCCGGTACACAGCTTTAGACCCAGCGGGTCACCGGTACCACCCCCATCTGAAGCTCCGTCCCCCGCCCTGTGAAGTGCCTCCTGGAGGCGGAGAGGACGTAACGAAAGTCGTAAATGAACCATCAAAGTGTACGTGAACCACAGCGTGATGGCTAACGTAATAAACCACAGGCCGCCACATGGTTGTTTCAATTTGGTTTGATTTTGTGTTTGAGAGTTCCTCCTCATTTCACAGCATTGCAGGAGATTTTTGTTGAGTAGAACGTCACGTCCTCTCTCACCCACCGAACAACAATGGACGGCTTCCATGGTGAACATATTCCTGCTTCTGTGTTTGGAGGGGAGCAGAGTGATACCATCACTCGTAATGACACAGTATTGTTTTGTGCCGGCTGCCCAGGTGCCTGAGAACAGAGCTGGATTTGAAAGAGAATATTCATGAAGCAGAAAGAAACACACACACACACACACACACACACACACACACACACACACACTGGATCAAGGTTGTCTGTTCACCACAGTGCCCGGCTCTATCTATAATTTTCATCACAAAGAGGGAAAATAAATCATAGAAGATCAAAACAATGGCATGCGTGTGAGCTCGCATACATGTGTTTTCTACCTGCACGTATGAGCGCAAGAGTGCACCTGAGTGTACACACTCACGGGCCCATCTGCATCTCCTGCCATACATATTCAAATGGCTCCATGTGAAAAATTGAATCGAGAGGCTGTTGAAGTGCTGGCTCTTCTTTTTTTTTTTTTTCTCTGGCCGAGACACAGCGCCCGAATGGCCTTTGATATGGTAATGGCAGCTCACAGCAAGGGGCCCTAGGGGCCAGATGCATGCTGGGATGCATCCCAGGTGTCATTCTTAGTATGTGGTCGACCTGGTTGTGGAAGACAGTTTACTTACCAACAGAAATCAGAATTTAATGCCTCTGACACATGAGTTTTTGATCTATTTCTAAGGCTACGTAACACATTAAAATTGTTATGTTTTATAAGATATTGGCTGAAGTCCTGTTCTGGCGAGTGAAGCCGATGTGGAAGCATCTTAAAACTTGCATTCTCTTAACTGACCATCAGGGGGCGACTCCTTTGGTTGTATAGAAGTCTGTGAGAAAATAGCAAGTTATGTGACAAAAACATCGACGCTGGCTTCTCGTTTCCATTGGGGAACGAACTGAGGCCTTGAGTGAGGTTTAGTAGTCTTTATACGTCCTTCTACAAGAGTCCTTGTTATACGTCCTTGTTTTTGGGGATATCTATGAATTACGGCAAAAATAATGTCTGGGGTATTTTTCTTGCGAATGCCTGATGAGACCAGCCTGACGAGTGTCGTCATAGATGCTACATTTACTTTCCTCCAAAGTTTGATTTTCCTCCCAAATCCAAACGAGTCGTTAACATTTTAAAGTGCAGAGAAGAGGCTGCAAGAGGCTGACAGAGTGCAGCCATTGGTTTATTAGAAATCAATGGCAAAATGCTGATGTAACTTATTTGAAATGCTGCACATATTCCCTTTTAAGCACAGTGGGGAGGGGAAAAAAAGGAAACTCGTTATCCAGGTTTGTCACATAGCATCTTTATTTTCAGAAAAGCCTGCCTCATACCTGGTCCGGAGGCTTCTCGAAGCACACGTTGTCTCTCTCGAGCTACACTTACAGGGGCTGTGGACGCCCCGCTGGGCTTTCTGGCAAACAGCGTGGCACCGCAGACAGCTGGCATACAAGGCTCAAGCCACCTCTCCTATTTACCCCAGGCACTAAATGGGCTGTTGGGTACAGCTGAGGTCATCCAGAAAGGAAAAAAAAAAAAGGAAAATAAAAAGCCCCGAATTTCACTACGCCGCGGCAGTCTGGATCTCTTGTTCTCTCAGACAACATGCGCTCCCGAGAGGCTGCGCTCCAGCAAACAAGGTGCCGCGGTGTGTAAAGACAAAAGCATCAAGCCCGGTAATATGCACCTGTGGGCTCCATCTAATGTGTTGAATACTGAGCTGTAATTTAGACTGGGGCGACACACCGCAACGCTGTTGTCTGCACACATCGTTGAGCAAATGGCCTGATGCTCTGGAACGGCCTGCCTTATTAAAGTACGTCTCACGCCTGGTTAGCCAGCGGCCTCTAGGTATGATGGTCGATGGCCGGTGCTGTCCAATCACTCGTTAGCGTGAACATTATCAGCGAATTAAAAATGATTTTTAAAAAAAGATCAGGACGTACCCCAAAACCAACCGGCGGGTTTGAAGATCATGTTTTTTTCTTAAATAAAAAGATCACTAACATTCCTCATAGGCAGAAGCTGTAAAAAATAAAATGAGCATCAGATTTCAACTTTCCGACGGTCCTTGAACACAGCAAGCGCGACAGATGCTTCCGTCACGAAAAGCAACCAAAAATCTCATCATGATCATTTTATTCTACATGTTTCGTTTAAAGCGCCTCCCAAAATAAAGCGTTAGCCCAAACCAGATCCTGTAGCAGTAAATTATGCGTTCCTCAGCACAACTCAGGAGCTTCTACAAGCTCACGGACACAGAGCATAGAAGTGTGGACAAGAGAGAAATGTAAATAGTTTGATTTTTTTTTTTTGGGATAATGGTAACACTTGTCGGCACTTGGAAGTTTTGGAGTTGTCTCTTTTTGTCGCCCCGAAACAGTTTGGGATTCAGAGGGTTAAGAGCAGTGCGAGAAATACTGTCTGAGGAAGCTTTAAAGAGACATTTTAGTGCCAATTGCAATAGACAAATATTTGTCTTATGATTCTAGCCCCGAAATATTTGCTTTGGAGGCCTGTAGGATGTCTGAAGGGTGTCTGAAGGGTCAATCAAGGGATCCACGAGACCCCCCCACCACCACCACCCCCACATTTCACATACTGCTTGAGAGACTCAAACACAACAACCCGAGATCAAACCTCCACAGCCTCATGTCAACACAAACACATCTTTGGTATGCACGTTACTTGAAAAATATGCTTACTCACAGCTCATTAGTAGAAGAAGAAGAAGAAGAAGAAGAAAACGACACAACAAGTAAACCACATGACAACCGTGAAAAGACAAAGAAAAAAGGAGTTTTCCAACCTTATATCTACTTAAAACAAAGCTTTTTCTTAACAAAGTTAAACAAATACACGTCTTTGCTCGGCAGAAGGAAGCACCAGAGAAAGAGAGGGAGAAAGCGTTCGTATCAAATCGGTTGGTTGTTGTGTCGTGTGGCGTGTGCTCTGTTCTTCATTTGCACATCTGCCTCCCCGGAATCCCTCTCCTCGCGGTGACGGGAGCCGCGGCGCCACACACTGCGTGGCATCTGCAGCTAAAGGTTTCTGTTCGCTGGGAGGCCGCGGAGCCAAGTAGACGCTGACAGCCGGGCTCGGAGATCGCCGTTAGCTGGGCACGGCGCTCCCCGGGTGGGCAAAGGAAGACTGTCAGGGCCCGAAGGCTCGGCCGCAATTACCCCCACCCACCACGGCAGCCGTAACAAGCTCCTTAGAACACCTCCCTCCCTCCATTGGGCTGGCAGAATGCATCAGCTGGCTGGGCTGATGTTGTTCTCCTGCACTGTTGATAGATGTTTAGAATTATCACTAAGTATATTAAATAATACTTCAAATAATGCGCATGTTTTTTGGGACCAAATGTTTATTGGTTGACTTAGAAATCTGAAAATCAGGTAACTGATTACAGCAGTCGCCATCTTGGCTTTTTTGCATCAGATGAACGGAAGTTACCATATTTGCAATAAGGAGGAGTGACGTAGAAACTCTCTATACGATAAATGACAGAAATAACTATTTGGCTGGTGAGCTTCCACTTCCAAGTTTCTAATAAGCAAAATTGTGCTAGTTACTCGTTGTTTTTACAGTGCGAAGGTGACTTATTTCAACTGACGATGGTGTTGAACCTCTGCATGCCGTTCCCCAACTCAACAAAGGGGATCTTTCAGAAACTCAAGGGCTCTGAGTAAATATTATGTACCAAAATGAGTATAGTTGTAAGGCTCGGTCCGTCAAGTGGAACAGACCGAGCTGTTGGGATTGTTCTACACACAGAGACACTCAGAGGTACAGTGTGTGTTCAATTGTAACTGTTGAAGGTTGAAGGTGAGTGTTCCTCCTCCTCGTCGGTGACGGCCTTGAGTTCCATTGTTCCATGAGACACCAGGGCTCAGCTGCAGCACAACCGATACAAACCGTACTGGCTGCTGTATTAATATCACAAAAACAGTGACATTATACTCGACGGTGGCCTATTATCCTCACTTTACTTGCATGTATCGATCAAATCTGCAGTAGTAATCCTCAGTACAGCTCTGAGAAAGTCTTTCTCTGATAAATAAAAAAAAAATGGCATTACAAAATGAATGTCTATGCATGTCAGAGATATTTAATTGTACAGTCTTTGTGGCTCGCCTGTGACCACAGAAGCAAAACAAAGCACCAATCTGATGATAAACGTAATAAAATTACTAAAATGATGTATGACAGGTAAATCCTATGGGATCAAATTAGTAATAAAGGAAAAACGACAGACTTTATTCCCCAAATAAAATGCAGCAACTACTTTGATGCAGAGGACACAGCAGAGTGGGATGTGTCCACATGATTCATTATTACTTTTTAATCGTTCAGCTGGTGCTTCAGTCTAAACTGAATGTGACAGTAGAGAAAGCGTCAGTTCCCATATGGCTTGCATTACATGCCCGCGGTATTTAGGCGATTTAAACTTCAGCACAGCTCGAGAAAATCCCGCTGGGAACTGCCGGTACTCGAAGGTCACCGACGATGTCATGCTGTTTGGCTTGTCTCCTTTGCCGTACGTCATCGGATGTGTGCTGAGGCTTTTGTTGTCTGCAACAGGAAAACAGGCAATTTAGGAACTGTTAAACTGGTGTCACAGCAACTAAACCGTATTTATTGGAACACTAAGAGTCATAGTGAATCCGTAAACGAGGGGATACAATTCATGAAAAGTTATCACAGCAACACAATATTTTGTCCTGAGCACAGATTATACAGGTGTGTTCCTGTATATTGTAATGATTATGTGAAAATAGCATGAATAACCTACACTTTAATGTATGTCATATAAAAACAGTAATTTTCTGTAAAGGTTTGAGGTTTGAGGCTAGGGTTTTGGTCATGGGTTAAAAAGAAAAGAAAATGTTGTCATGCACTGCAGGCATTTTGACATAATGTGTTATTTGTCTTCAAGGCTTCACTGAAAAGTGACACACAAACAAACTTTATTATTAGAAAATCTATTTAGCTTTGATTAGAGATCATCAATACCTCATTGATTGATGCGATAATTGTGGGGATTTAGAATAAATTTCCCTCTGCTTTTGTCACAGCAGCAAGTTGCTACTTCCCATTTGGTCGTTCCATGTGCATATAATGGACTACTTAATTCATATTACTGTTGTTTGTCTCCTTCCTGTTGGCTAATATCAATGTTCTCAATCACAGCATGAGCTGTGTGGTGAGCAATTAACAGATATTAATCCCCCCCCGTTTATCATATCACTGTTAGCTCCTGTGTTTCTGTGCTGATCACGAGCAGTGGGGAATGCGTTTCTATGCTGATGATGACTGAGTCATTCGCCACGGTGGGTCTAATTTGATACACTGTTAGAAGCATTATAAAGTGAAGCAGGTTCACCAAGGGTAGACTGAGAAGGCAACACAACCCTCAACAATGCTTGCAGATGTTACCTGGAAGAGATTGAATAGATTGTATGTAAAAATGGACGACATGGCAGCTCCTATACGAGAACATTGGCACCGAACAAAAACAGCTCCTTTTCCACCATGTTCCTGAAAATAATGAGACGCCTTCCGCCGCGTACACGTAGGCCTACATTCAGCCTTGCACCATCCTTTTCTTCTTCCGTTGAGTCATCTGCTGGACCGTCCCTTGCCCCATCTTTTTTGGCATTGCCATGGCTTTTGTGAGTTCCTGAATGTAGTCAACGTATCCTCATACAACACTCTGTATGATATCCTACGAAAAGTTCCTCCTCAATTTTTTTATTTTTTCCTATGAAAGCCTGCAACACGTGTGAATTTCCACTCATTACATGCATATGGTCTTTTCAAAATAAACTTCAAGCGTCATTCGCGCTTGACGCGCCGGAGAGGAGGCGTGGCTTATCTCCGTGGAAATAGTTAATTTCCGCCATCCACCATGGAAGAAATAACCACTATTTCTGATTTGTACATGTTGTGGAAGTCCCACAAACGTGGGAACATCAGACGCCCTCGTGTCTGGGTTCATAATATTATATAATATTACATAATATCATCCTTAGCCGCATAAAGCTTCTCCAGGAACTGCGTCTGGAGGACTGCCGCTTCCAGACTATCAACTTCTCCTCCATAGTTTCTGATTCAACAACGCCAGGACGTCAGTGATGACGGGCGTAGCTTCTCAACGCTGATTGGTTTTCGCAACACAGCGTCACGCACATTTTTCACCCAAGTTTAAAAATGTCAACTTTTGCGAATGAGGCGAATTTTTCACGTCGCGCCATTCACGTCATTCGCGCCTCCCGGCGGAAATTCACATTATTCGCATCCATTCACGTCTGTGTATTGACTTTGTATGTAATCTACTCGTGCGAAAAATTCGCAACACTTTTGTTGTGAACGCAGCTTTAGCGGTCTATAAGCTTCCTTGTTCAAGATTTCATTGATGACATGCGAAAACATTTTGTGGGATATCTACAAATTACGGCGCATTATGTTTCATAGGTATTGATACGAATGCTGGATGAGAACAGCCTGATGTAGTGCATGTGTGCCTGAAAGGTTATCCAAGTAATTTAGCGGGAACTATGAGTGAAAAGGCTTATGAGAACCGACATGCAGATGCATATGGAACAGCAGCTAACCGTAAGTGGGTGCTCTCAATCCAATCGTGTTGTAGTTTCTTGTGAACAGCGCTAATGAAACTGTTGTTGATGAATAAATGCAGAATTCTCTGTGTACCACTTTTGTCATCATTAGAGAGCTCAGAGAGAGACACGACAGACCAGGAGAAGGAAAGCCATGAGAATTCGGTTTTCTTAGCCCACTGCGCCATCACAACACACCATTAATGGTACAAATTTGGAAAAGAAAGTTTAATGCACCAGACATTATTGCACTTCAACCACCACTACTGCTGTTCCCGAGCAGTTTTGCCCTTTTTGAAAGTGCACTCCAGGCAAACAACCCCGTTGCACAAATAATGTTTTCGATCTAGCAATCTCCCATAGGTCTGACCTTGGCAGCTTTTATCAGGTGATGAATACTTTGAAAAAGATTGCATTGTTTTTCAGACCAATGCCACTGCTTTTTAGCCGCCCCCCTCCCCAAAACATTGAAATCCTCTCTACCTTAAAGCGGGAAAAAAGAGATAATGCCCGATTGTATATTTCAGCAAATTGATCAATCCACCCTGGTTTGGAAAGAAAGATATAAATGTTGATGGAATTTTATCTGTTATCTTCCAAAGGACATTTGAGACAGGACCCCTTGAAATCGCAGGCCTGGACAAAGTTTGCCTTCACTTTGTATACGCCGAAACGTTTCTGAGGTGGGGCGGGGGGGGGCTAATTAAATTGTCTGTGTTTTGATAACACCTATAAACAGCCAGTATCTAACATGCACCCACCATGAAATGAGAGCGACACTAGGTGTAATGGATGAATACCTGTCTTCTAGGTGTCTGTCACGAGCGGCTGATTGCCAATCTATTAGAAAAAGGCCACGACGGAAAGTTAATTAGAGCGCTCAGTGCGATGTAAATAGAGAGCTGTGGAGATGCTCCTGCTTTTTGTCTGCTACCATTACACCATGAAACAATCGAATGACTCACTTTTAACTTGTGTGCGTATAGCTTGTGCTACTTTTAAATGAAGACTCTTCACGGGCCTCTTTCGTAGCGAGGCGCTGGCTCACAGACGGCAAAGAACTGAGAGGAAAACTGCTCAGTCATGGAGATGTAATCTTTTCATTTTACATTCTATTAATGTTTTTTGCCTCGTACAGGATAAAATTATAATAATCATCTGGCTGACACAGTGTGAAGTGTCTCGGTTAAATGACAGAGTTCAAGGGGAAATCAACATGAACGTAGACATTCCGTAGACGAGTCAATCGTAAGCAAGAAAAGCCTTTAATGTGATTACATAAACATTTTAAAGGTGAGTCCAGAATAATCAATTCCTAAACATTTGAATTACACATACAACATTCACCGCCACGCAGAGAACGGACCCGATTGTGCAACCAAATTAGAAAGTGTTTGTCACATGTTCTGTGAGTAAATGTATAACAAGAACCGACTGTGAAAATCTAGAAAAGTTAGCAATTTGACTTAATGCCATAAAAAAAAGAGCTTCCTCACTATTGACTACCTGGTGCTCCCTTTAATGCAGCTTCTATTGTGTGTCGTGTTTTTATGTAAATGTGGATGTGCAGATTTCACGCATGCAAACCGGAGACAAGTCGCACGCAAAATATATTTCAACAGGAAAGAGATTTCAGAACAGAACCGAGGACAGACGGACGGACAGACGAGGCTGCTCACTGGAGGAAGTTGCAATAATTGATTCTTATATAACAAACCCTCCCTTCCAATCGCCCGGGGTTTGAAAAGTCTTGTCAAAGTGGGAGGTGTTCCCGCTTCCTGGAACTCAGTAGAACATAACAGTGAGATTCCAGTCCAATGTTTGTTCTGAAATATGCATCAGCAGCCAAACGGTGAACATCTCCGAAATGATTTTTGTTGTTGTTAAAAAAAGGGTTCCCAACCAATGAGCAGCTCCTCACCTCGTCCCAGCTGGGCTCACAGCACCCACCCGGGCCGTAAATCCTCAGCACCTTGTCCAGACTCCGTCCTCCCAGGCGAGCGCTGGCCACCGGCACGCGACGCCTCATTAGCATTGGCTCGGTTTCCTCAGATTAGCCATAATTAAACTGTGAAATTGGAGCCGTTACCTTAAGTCAGGACACGGCGAGGACACCGTGAGCTCGGTGACAGCGCAGGCCGGGACGCCGGAGAGGGGGGAGGGGGGGGGAGCAATGCTGCCATCTTGGCTCACTGCCACAGGTCCTCCCCTCTGCTTTCAGAGCAGCAGACGGCCGGTTCATGAAATAGAGATTCCCAGTGAGTGCCCTGGTCCACGACCAACTTTCTGCACCGTTTATTCATTCATACCGTTCATGCACTGTCTGTTGTTCTAAGCCTCTTCCTCCCTTCGGTTATGGGCACTTGGTAACTCTCGCTGTAAAAAAATAGGACGTACCGACGTACTGAGCGACATTTAAATGCCTTGCTCAGAAGTTAAGATTTATTCATGACATGTTAAGTACTTTTTGACCCTGCAACGGGGAAATATTACATAGACAGGAAGGTTTTTAGTGGAATTCTAATTTAAATGACTCGTATGGTCTACACAATTAGTTCCTGGTTTTTCATTTTTTTTGCAATTACTCACCTTGCGGTGGAAGGAGAATCAAAAAGAAATAAATTAAAACACGTGAAACCATCCCAAACAAATGAAGGTTTCACAAATCACTCAATCTTCTGAGGCTTCTCAGAATCAGTGATTTTTTTTTTCTTTCTTATCAGACAGTGGACTGCTGGTTTAAGGAGGGATTCAGTGGCGTCAATGTGAAGTCAATTGATCCGCTGTTGCTTATTTAAATCTGATGTCATTGTCGCGCTTCCTGTTCCTCCAGCGCACGCCGGCTTACAGGTCACGTCGTTGCTTCATGATGCAATTTCTGTGTAACAAACATATTTCAACATCCAGTACATTTCTGTGTTGCAGAAAACCACCTTTTTCTCCAGTTCATAGTCTTCCCTTGTGCCTTCGCTCTGAACATATACTTTGGACTTCATGTCCCCTTCTTGGTTTTTTGATGCATTTTGTTGGTTTTTGCACCAGCCTCCTGTTTGTCATCCTCTACATATTCCTTTCTCTCTCTCTCTCTCTCTCTCTCTCTCTCTCTGGATTCTGGTTTCTCCTCACGTATACAGTTTATTTTATTCTCTCTCTTATGACAGTATATTTTATTCATGAAAATACAAAGAGCTTAAGTAAGACTGTCTATAACTGTGGAGTAGATGGAGGATGTTTGATAAGAGAGCTGTGACCACAAACATCAGGGGTATTCAAACGCAGGCCGTAGAGGTCCACGGTGTCACGGGTCCAGGAGGGTTGTTGTATTAAAGTCTAAGAACTCCAGCACTGCCTACGCAAAGCATATCTCTGTATATTCAACCCGATTTCATGGGAACACATATGAATAGCAGAAGATTTCTGTGTGTCATTATTACGCATTTTAGGCTTTTTAGCATTCATTTTACGCCACGATGTGACAGCGAAACGGTCTGGGTTACAAGGGTTAGGGTTAGGGTTAACCCTAACCCAGGTTTAAAAGCATCATGGTTGGGCTTAAAATACGTACGTAAACTAAGTAAATAATGAACGCAAAGAAACGTCACTAACGTAACTTTATATAAAAGAAAACACTGTTATTCCACCTCCCCTTCCACAAGTGGTCTCTCCCACTATCTCTACCACGTCGCTTGTTGGGAGTTCACACTGCAGTCGGTCCAGACTACGTTCTCAGTGCAAAGAATAAATAAAAAGACGCAACCCGAGGAGCTGTTTTTGATCAGTGCCCCTCAGGTTCTGACATCGATGCACAATCAGTGCGTCGACGGGGTAAAACAAATCAGGACTTTCGCCCCCAGGAGGCGGCTGTTCGATTCCGGTGCGAAACTAAAAGTAGAAGTTGACATTTTGTCACGCGAGTCGTTAGTGTGATTCGTCGAGGGACCCGGCAGTCATCTACGGAGTGAAGTTAACGTCGGTCTGCGATCTTTTTCCTGAACCTAACGAAGTGGTTTTGTTGCTTAAACCTGACTTCCTGTGAAAAGGGAAGCGACTCTACGGATGTAACCGTCTTTTTGACGCCCCGTCTCTGAGAGATAACTCGCATTATGTGGGGAAGGAGAGGAAGTAGAGGAAGTAGATCGAAGCCTAATGTGTTGTCCAAGCCGCGTTATTTGACGCATCGGTGTGAGAACGTGTTGTCATACGCCATGAGAGCAGGCTGGCTCTGTTTTTCCGCCCATCAGAAATCTAACTATGAGTTATCATCTTTGAGCTTTTATAGGACTAATAAAAGAAGAATAAATTAAACTACGGAGAGAAAACACCGTCATAGGGATTTTACGCAAGCTTGCATGTGTGTGCTCTTGGGATGGTAATAGGCGATGTGTTTTATTTCAAATATATATAAATATACACACATTGTCATGCAGTTTTTCTCTACACTTTACAGGATTTTTTTTCAGTTCAGTTTTTTTATTTTATAATTTGAATAATGGGCTAAAATGATAGAAGATCATTGGTCTGAATTTCGATCAGTTCCATTCAGTATATTCAGAGTCGCGGTGGGAGCGTAGGGAACATGGCCGACAGCGGCGCAGTGTTCCTCTGCCTCGGCGCGGGGGGAACACACGCGGGGTTTTCAAGCAGCGCTCCTGCACGCCAGAGAAATGCCTGGCGGCCATGTTTAGTCAGGGGGCCCGTCCCGCCGGGGGTTTGAGGGGCGGGTGGGATGCAGTGGGAGGTGAGGAGGGAGTACGGAGAGGGCGGGGTTGTCATGACGATGACATGGGTCTGGACCGATGGGGTGCAGCTAATGATGAATAATTATGCACGTTTTTTTTCTCCTTTTGGTATATATATTACCCCCCTCCTCCCCGTTGTGGAAATTGTGACCTCGCCCCTGATTTCCTGGTGCTTGAGGGGGAAAAAACAAACAAGAAAATGACTTTGACGAATGGAGACTAAACGGTGTTGCAGGGACTCGCGTTCGCTGCGGAAACAACAACACTCCCCTCGGGGCAGGGTCGCTGCCATTTTGTAATACGTGCTCTCTGGGTCACATGTATTTAATATTCCACGGCTGGCTGTTTGCAGCCTTCGCCGAGTGCGGCTAATGGCAGCGTGCTAGCCTGCGCCGATCTCCGCTGATGAATCTGAGCTCACACCCAGGCAGGTTTTTTTCACAATCAGTCAGCTTGAGGAAGGCGATCTAAAACGTGGAGGCTGCAACTGTTTTAATATCCACACAACTTAAAGTACGACTGCAGGAGAGTCGGAGATAAAAAGGGGTAATGCACCTGTCACATCTGAAGTGGTACATGCAGCATTTACATCCTTAAAATAATTGATTGTTGATTGTGCGTTTCCTCCACTTGAGGAACCAAATGTCCCCGCGGGATTCAAAATAGGACGTTTTGACGCCTCTAATTTCTTGAAGGGTTCTTTGAATCGTCGGGGTGTGGATTAAAGGGGCACTTTGCCCAAATTGCAAAACAAGTATCTCATTTGCCTCCTGTGGTATCTTCCCTTTGCAAATACTTCTGCCCAGGTTTTGAGATGCGCCTCTGAGTGCTGGAAAAACACACAGCACCCACAGTGTTGCCAAAAAAAATAAAAATGAGCATCTCTTTCCAAAGTAATGCCCTCATCTCTCACTTTTATGTGAACTAGTTTTCTACTGAAGAACTAGTTCCTGTTTTGTCATTTTTGTGAGCCAATCATTTTAATTTTAATTCTGGTGTTTTTCTGTGTTTCCTTTTGTCAACAAATCCCATGAAGAGATCAACACCAACAACGTTGGTCTGTCTCTCAATACTTTCCAACTTCCTGTCTGTGGCTCTCAGCTCCGAGCTCCTTGGTCTCTGCTGAAGATTTAAATCTATGAAAACGGCTCACAAAAGCATGTTTTAATTGTTTAAAGGGCTTTTATTTTAATATTTTTTTCTTAAAACAGCTGATCACTGCGGTTTTCAGCAAACGTCCCTCAAATATGAATAAATATTGCATTTGTTGGAGACTATTTTCAGCAGCGGATTAATTCGCTTTGGTTGCAAGTGAGTGTTTGTGGCAGCAAGATTGTGTGTTTGGGATTGATTCATAATAAACTACTGTGTGTGTGTGTGTGTGTGTGTGTGTGTGTGTGTGTGTGTGTGTGTGTGTGTGTGTGTGTGTGTGTGTGTGTGTGTGTGTGTGTGTGTGTTCATGGTGATGAAGGAACATGTCACCCAGTGAAACAGTGAGGCTCACTGGTGGTTAATAGTATTTTGCCAACAATGAAGATCTATCAGGCTTTGGATAATACTTCTTATTGGGGTCAATTGTTGGTATTTGGTCTTTTCATGGGATTTTTGGACACAAAAAAATAGATAATAAAAATGTAATTTAATTAAATAAACAAAATAAATTAAATAAAAAAAGTATATATATATATAAATGTATATAAATATAAATGTATATGTATATATATAAATGTATATGTATATAAATGTGTATATATAGAATATACACATATATATATTATCACCAGCCACCATAAAATTGCGATGACATTTTTAAATAAAATGCTCGTAACTGCGAAATTTGAAATTCAGAGCATCTCTGTGATTGAGGGATTGTCTCCACACGGCTCTCAACATGGCGGAGGCTGAGCCCATGGTTGGCAGCGCAAACTACGTCAACAGTGCTGACCGAGCTAACGGAGGAGATTAGCGAGCAAGTAGGCCACAAAAAAAGAGAATCACATACACTGACGTGCACTAACGTGCACTAACGTGCACTACCATGCACCTAGAGCACGCGTGGCCGGATCAGCTACATAAACAAAGCACAGAGAAACCCTGATTGTACACAACAAATGAAATGGTCGGCCACACTGAACTGTTTGCAGGGTGAAACACCTCATGAATGGATCACCATGACATTTTGTGAAGCAGCTCATTGAACAATGAAGTCCAATTTGAGTTTCTTTTTAAAATGAAAAACAAAAACGATGAGACCGAATCTGTACGTGGCAGCAGTGTAGCCAAGCCTTGCACCATCGAGCTCCCTGTCGCTATCTCTCCCGTCTTTTCACTCTCAAACCAAGCGGCGGTGTGAAGCCGTGGACGGCCATTTTATTTGCCGGCTGCTCATTTAACCTCAAGGTTTTGCCTCCTTTCAGCTCTTATGCAGGCGAATCGCTCATGAAAACAGCCCCTGAAAGAACTTCCGAGCTGTCAGAACATTTCAGTGCTGCTGAGATGAATGTCGAAAAGGAAAATCTTGTGCAGGAAAACATGCACGACATCGACACACACACACACACACACACACACACACGATATATCTACAAAAATATAAAACACACACACCGCCATAGACATATGTATTCATCCCTAACACACTTTCTAAGCAACTCTTAACCCTTGCACACATATGAACGCACAAACTAGCACTTGTTTAACACACTCCCTCATACATGGCATCAACCCCCCCCTCCCCCCTCCACACACACACACACACACACACACACACACACACACACTCTGGCAGCCAGCAGGCGGACATGTGGGTGATTGAATGTGAGGGAGAGGCGAGACGACAAGCGTAGCATTCACCTTGATCAACAGCCTTTTCTCGGCTTTGAAGCGCGGCGCATGCTAACGCTGCTGCTCTATTTTAACAAGCTAATCTGGGCAGAACGTCTCTCACACACACACACACACACACACACACACACACACACACACACACACACACACACACACACACACACACACACACACACACACACACAATGTTGCTGTATTTGGAGGCTCTGTGCATGTGAGTGTGTGTACGTTTGTCCGGTCTGTGTTGTGGAAGGTCACACTGAAAAACCGGGTCCGTAGTTGGATGTGTTGGATAATTATGTTGAATTTATTCCTGTTTTTACGTGAATTGTAGCTGATGGACGACCGATCATGATTAGTAGTCTGGTTGAGAGACTATAATGGATTCTCCTCTTGTCAAATCACAAACCTGAGATTGTATTATGTTCATGCCGTTTTGGTTGAAAACCAAATCACCGTGTTATTTTATTTGCTTGGCGTGGGTCAGCTGTGGTACAGTGTGACAGCAAAGGGGCGTTTTTAATCAAGTATGGCGATATGGAAGTTAAAGACACATTCCAATTTAAATGTGTTTTTCTTTTCTTTTATTAAAACATGCTAATGTTCACAATAAAATGCCCTCCTGGCTGCCTGATCTGGTTGCTATGCAACGTACACGAGCAGCTAGCATGTTTGTTTTTTTCATCACAGACTAGCGTTATAATAAATAAATAATTTGTATGTTGCCCTTCACTGTCCAGGATGACTTTGATAACAGCTTCTACGAGACTTGTCAGGGACGTTGGCCCACTTTCGGTTGCCAAAACTTCTGGACAAAAGGTTTCACACTTTTTGGCCCCTTACGCCCCAAAATCTCTCCGGTGTCAAGACATCCGATGGTTTCTGGATCGAAGGTCAGCGGTTGCCGTATTACTGCTGCGTTGCCGATTGCTGGTGAATTCTGGTCAACGGTGCGGAACCTCGTCTTCACGTAGCGCTGCATGTCGTCCTGGCTTCTAAATGGTGGAATGAGCTCCCCAATGACATCAGGACAGCAGAAAGGCTCTACATCTTTCGTCGCAAACTAAAAACTAATCTCTTCCGACTATACCTGAAAATAACCCAAATTTAAATATACATCGTAGTACTTTAGTAGCACTTACTCATAGCACTTGGTAGTTTGGCTTCCTTGAGGAAATTGTACTTTCTTGATTCTTGTTGTTCTGGGTTTGAACTCTCATGGTTGAATCACTTATTGTAAGTCGCTTTGGATAAAAGCGTCTGCTAAATGAAATGTAATGTCATGTTTAGCAGGATCAGTGAAACCATTAATCGCGGTGTGAAGACGATCCATTTGAGTATTTGAGAAATAATCTTTCCCAGACATTTTTAGGCTTTACAAAGAGCTGTAGGTATATTTCCATCATTCTTTTAGACTGGAGTTGAGCCGATTCACATTTGCATGTCTTGCATTGCAGTCAGATTTGTGATCAGGCTAATGGAGACGCATATATACAGTATATATGACTACTTACTAAAGGCTAGGAAAAAAATTAGGTTAATATTTGAGGTAGAGCAATACTGATTGTGAAAATCGCGTGGAGACGCCTCTGAAGAACTTCCTAAATGCTCTTTTATGAGAGCTCCTAAAAGCACTTTTCACAACCGTGATAGTCAGCCTCCATGTTGGCTGCGGGCGTGTGAGAGTTGTGTGGCGGCACAGCTAGTATTTATTTGTCATTTGGGAAGAAAACAATCCACCGGGACCCACAAGCAGATGTAGAAACGGCTTTAATGACTTGAGAAGAAGTCATTGTTATCACCTTCCCCTCAGCCTGCATCTCATAAGGAAATAACCCTCAATTTATTGAGCAGAGCTGTGAGGCATCCTCCTCACAGCGGAGGAAGATGGCTGATAAAGGTGATGGTTGAGGGGGATCCATCCATCCTTTCTCTCCCTCCATTCCCCCTCCCTCCATGTTTTGCAACCTGCCTCCGCTACGGGAAAAAAAAGACTCCATTTGATATGTGAGGAGACAGAAAACGTTTCTCTGCCCTTCCTCACAAAAGCAGGCTCTTTCAAAAATTGTCGTGGCTTTTTCGCGGCCGGGTGGCGGACGCACTCAGGCCTGAAGTGGTCGGATCGAGGTGTTTGGAATCAGTCTGGTGTCGTGATGCTGTCATGCCCACTGACTCAAAGTAGAATGATATCTGGGAGAGGGCATCCTGTCCAACAATATCTGATATCACACGTTACTACTATATAATAAGGTATGAATTGTAGTGTTTTAATAGTATGAAAACATGGAGAACAATAAATTATTTTGCAGAATAACTGGACACATTGCATAGTCCTACTGGACTATAGAGGTTAAATGCAGCAGATCTGCTGTAGAAACAGTGGTAGCACTTTCCATTAGTGCTCGGGAATAACATGGTAGTAGCTTGATAATATAAAGGTAATAATAAATAATACCATGTAATTACAGGAGTAATAATCAGGTAGTAGCTTGGTATTAACAATGGGCTTATCTGGGGAGGGCTGCAGCTATTGATTGATGTTTTAGTGATCAAGTATTCTACCAATCAGGCAAGCAAACCAACGGTGGTTAAAAATCTATTGAATGAGTTGCATCATTTTGAAGACCATAGCACACCGTTCCCCCTTCGTACGCGTCTTCGTGCCAAAAGGACAAACTACGTCCTCCACTGCGATGGTTTAGTCTGCTTAACGTACATATGGACACTCACGTGTTCAAAAAAATCACATACGATATTGTTCAGGGACAATTCCTGTCCTGCTGTCGCTCCGAGCCAACACAGACATCGTTGGTATCTAATTAAAAAAATGAGCCAAGAAAAGAGAGAATGAGCTGATGCATGATTATTTGCACCATAGCAAGAGGTCACTTGTCAGGCTAACGTTGCCAAAGAGAAAACACTTGTTTGGACGAGCAGACCGTCTGTCGTTTTGCTGGCAGAGACAGTCCTCCATTACTTAATGGTGGGGGACAGCAGTCGGCACACAATGCCTTTAAGCCCTCTGAGGGTGTGATTGGACTGGTGAAATGGAGCTCGTAGACTGAGACCGGCTGGCGGTGATGCGGCTCCAGACGAGGCTGTCAGGAGAATTGTTTCATGCTCGTCTCTCTCACTGCAGAGCCAAGACAGTTACATCGGCCTCCACTGTCGAGCCATTTTCCAGCTTGTGAAGTGAGCTTAGCTATAGGTACAAGACAGTGTGTGTGTGTGTGTGTGTGCGTGCGTGTGTGTGTGTGTGTGAAACTGAGCCTGTGCAATAGAAAGATAGAACATGTAGAAGAAAGTTAGGTATCGTGTGTGTTTATATGCACTGGTGTAGCTGAAGAAGAGGGTGTGCGGAGATGGAATCTGAGGAAATCAGCAGTGTTTTTGTACATAGTACGTGTGCAGACATGTATACCATATGTATATATGCGTATGTGATGACATTTCATGTAACAGTGAGATCATTTAAGGTACCCAGATCACACGGTGGAACAGTGTTCTTTAATTTAGCGGCAATAACACGGCAGTGAAAGCACTCCATCGCCTGTAATATTCCAGCATTTCAATATTTTCTTTGGATGAATGGAGGAAGTAAAAAATTTGTCAGGGATTTCAAAATGAAAAAAACCTACAGTGAAGGAAAGATGGCTTGTAGTTTGAGTCTCTGATTCATCGGAGTGGGGATGTATCGAGAGAGCGATAAATTGGAAGTCTTGTCAGTACTTGTTTTTTCCACAGTACTTCAGGTACCATAGGTAACGGGGGGTGGGGCGCTCAAGACAGCGTCTAAAACCTGAAAGGACACAGTAAACTCAATATCCATATCCCTAAGTCACATTGTGATGGGTTGAAATAGCTAGCTAACATTTGATGTTGGCAGCCGGTGGGAAGCAGCCTTGCAGAGCTAACTGCTAACGTTAACGGAGGTTGTATTGACTTTCAATGTCATTTGACATTCAAGCTCTATTTAGTTGCATGTATATGATTTTTCTTGAGACTAACAGCATCTAAAGTCTGAAAGGACGCAGTAAATTCACTATCCCTAGTATTACCCAATAATTCTGCATTGTGAACAACACATCTGTGTTGAGACCAACAGGAGGAGAGCTAATTAACGTTAGCCTTTAGCAGCCGGTGGGCAGCACAGTCTTGCGGAGCTAACGTTAACGGACGTTGCATTGAATTACATCACGATGAGTTCAAGCTCTATTTAGTTGCATGTGCACGTGATAAGTATATGTTTTTTCTCTGAAATGTAGTGCTCTGTCGTAAAAGCAGACATTAAAGCATCTGTACTAAATAGTGTTGAGATAATTTAGTTCTCACTTTTGCCCAGTATTAGAATCATTTTCTTCCAGTCCAATTATCTCTGCAGCCTTTCCATTGCACTATAATATATGTAACCGTATGAAAATACCCTGTCAGTCAGTTTGTCAGTCAGCCCCAGGTGTTATGCTTGCTTACTGTATGTTTGGAGATTTATGTCCCAGGAGGCGTCGGGGCCGAGGGGCTACCATATCATGCGGATGATGGCTCTTTTGTCTTGGGTGCCATCTTAGAGGACGAGGCGGGCGGGGGCAGGACGGTGGGTCGCAGGAATCCAAAATATGTTGCACCGCACACAAAGGACATCAGTTTGGTGGTCCCGGGCTGAAAGAGCTGTCGTTTTGGTGGAAGACAAGAGGCGAGAGCCTCTCATTTTGTATCCACCGGTGACCGTTTGAATATCGCACAAGCTGTTCGCGGGTATCCAGGCGATGGCCAATGACGGCCTCTTGATGTCGCTTCCATCTGACAGAGCTGACGGCGGAGTTGATGTCCGTGTCGCTCTGAGGCCGTCAGACAAAGAGGCAGACGCGTCTTGTTTCTTGTTGTTTTTTTACGGTTGCGAGATGAGTGATGTTTTTACGAGCTCATTATGAGGAGACTGTTGGTCTAAAAGCCTCTGTTC
The DNA here is from genome assembly GCA_016806645.1 of Ophiodon elongatus. NCBI lineage: Eukaryota > Metazoa > Chordata > Actinopteri > Perciformes > Hexagrammidae > Ophiodon > Ophiodon elongatus. Next base: position 59,011 of record JACSYO010002150.1, read on the forward strand.
GTCCGTAGCTAATGACAGCGGAGACCTCGTCACTCCGGGTGTTCTCCAAGGCGTCAAGTGGTGGCAGCGAAGACAACTTTATGGTCACTATCAATCTTAATATATTATACTGATGAACAGATTGCAGTAGATCATGGAGACTGTTGTTGGAAAAGAACATCCCAAAACACAGAATTTCTCTGTTATTCATGACCAACCACCTAAGAGGTGTTAAAGGTAGCGTTTAAATACAGCAAATTATGATTTTTAAAGGCAATGAGACATGAGTGATTACTGCAAAACAAAAGTGATGGTTTCAACTTCTGGGGAAGGGAATCTGCAGGATTTCTGTGCAGCACAAAACAGGAAGAGGGTGATGTTCTTCACATGCAAACATAATTATTATTATCAAAGCACTCTTTAAGACAAAATACCTGTGATTTCTAAAGATTTTCAAGCCAAAACTAGACCTGTGGCACCAAGGTGCCCTTACCCTTAGAAAACTGTGTAAAATATCCATTGTCTGTAGTATGGCTTTCAAATTGTACCTTGGACTAGGTAAGGGTTCATGCTGGTCCCAGCCGTTGTCATCACGCTTTTGTTTCCAAGAAAATAGTCAGACAGTAATACAAATCCGCTACTTCAGTGTACTCGAACCTCTATTACTCATTGCCAGTAGCACCTACAGTGATTCTGACTATTGTATAGGGAAAAAAAAAACTTCAGAGTATTACCTTTCAAAAGAGACCAAAACCATGCATGTCCTCCAAATGGTTCGAGAGCAGCTTTCAATTCACACGGGCCGTGCCACGGACGGGCGTTTCAGGCTAACCTTCCAGGCATGGGAGGAGGTTTTTTTTAAGCCACACATGTTATATTTGCAGCCACAGAGTAAGAAACCCCGATGCCATCTCCCAGCTGTCCCAGTGGAAAAGAGGATCAGAGCAGGACCAATACAAACCAACAGCTCCCAGATAAGAACTAACGTGGAGGGGGAGCATTCACCACGAGCACAAAGCTCCATTTTTTAAATGAGTCTATTGGCGCACGAGCGGTACAAATCTCTCTCGGCACATCTGCTCCTCCGCTGACCTCTTCCACAAAGAACAAGGTACAGTACGCTTCATTCGTGCCAGCACCATTGATAACACTATACGTGTGCGACTGTGGCCTTATAGGCTGCTTTGTGTGGAGGTGTTTACCAAATACGATGTACCTCGGCGGTCATGTAAAGACCTTGTTCACAAAACTAGATTGAAGAAATGATTTACTACAGACTTTAATCATTGCATTTTTGGAAAAAGCAGATTTTTTTTTTTTCCTCTCCCCGTATCAAGGACTTCGGCTGGCGCCCGTTTCATATATGCACGGAGTGATTGTTTTACTCTTCGAATATTGCAGAAACATCGCCCTTGAGAAGGGAAATACATCAAGATAATCAACCTCAAAATAGAAGAATAGAAAATAAAGCAATAAAACAAGCGTGTGGGAATGTTGGAAGTTTGCACTCCGCAAATAAGCAATCAGCAACGCTCAACGAGTGGTTCTGTTAGACAAAAACAAAAAGTTGTGGTGGCGACAAAGAATGTCCAGATGCAATTGCCAAATATGGAATTGGTAAATTAGTTGATAAATACATAATTGCCTACTTGAGGACAGAGAAACAAGCTCAAACCATCTGATATACTCTCATTTTATAATGTAATTTTGGCTGTAATGTTCTATCAAACATAAGTCTATATACACATCCAGTAAGCACAGAGTAACATTAATTTTCATATTAATGTTAGTCCTATATTCATTCTTCTTTTAGCTCTGTTTTGGGCTCCACCAACTCCCGAGGAAAGACTCTTTAACACCTCTAAATCCCCAAAGCAATTTTGGGGCGTTTATTTTGCTCCTGTAACATTTTTCTCACTATGGCCTCGTTTTTCACAGCAATGTATATAAATCCTGCACCTCTATGGAAACAAAACAGTCACGACTATAAATAACTATGAAATGTCTAGTTTGCAGTATAACACAGTTCTAATGCCATAAATCATAAAAAAAAAAAAAAGAAGCCTGAGTTGAATTTCTTTGATTTATTTTACAAAAATTGGAAAGCATTGGATACTACATGTCCAACATTTTTCCACAAATGTAACCTATATTGGAAATAAAAGTAATATAAATAAAAGGCTTTACATATTGAACTATTTACATTTTCTCAACCTCTACTTTTGGTCTCAGTCGAGTCAATCGTGGCTCCCCAGTAGCGCGGAGTAAAGCAGACTTTAATGTTGTTTACAGTGTCTGGTTCCTGCAAATGGTTTATTTTAGGCAACATTTTAAATGACACATGTTGGACGAAGTGATTTTGCTAAAATATCAAAATTTTAAGTTTTGATTTTGTCACTTTTCACGCGTTCATGGACCGTCAGAAAGTTTAAAATCCAATGGTCATGTTTGTTTTTACAGCTTCTGGATGAAAGTTGTAAAAAAAAAAAAAAAAAATCACCTGCCTGCTGCTTGAAGGAGCATTTCTAATTAGACGTAGTTATTTTATCCACTGTCAACGTTAAAGATTTAGTTAAATATCGACCCTGTTGCATTGAAATTGACGTGGCAGTGCTATAATATGTCCGAGATGTTTTTTTTTTAAATAGTTTCCATAATAGGCGTGACGAAGTGTTAACCGGAGTCCAATTGATTTTGAGTTCAGAGACAGAAACGTGAGTGAGGTGGCTGAACCGCCTGCTTGTAAGCTGTTGTTATACAACTGTGATGCAGACAGACAGAGAGCGAGCAGGTAGAGGAGGGAGGTGGCGCTAGTGTGTGTGTGTGTGTGTGTGTGTGTGTGTGTGTGTGTGTGTGTTGGGGGGGCGTAGCTGTAGAGAATAATAGCCGATACACTTGGGAAGCAAATTTTTCTGCAAAAAGGCAAAGGAAATAAAATGTTGGCGCCCAAAGCTCCCTGAACTCTCGCTCGCTTCCAGTTCGTTGGCTTGTGTTCAGACCATTGAGACCTGGGTAGGTGGAGGTGGGGGTACAAACTGAAAGGCACTGGTTATCCCCCCCCCCCACCCCAAACACACACAGAGCAGGGTCCTCACTGACTGCCACCTCCAGCTGTCGCCAAGGGGACAAAAGGAGGTGTGGGGGTGTTTGTGAAGGAGTTGGTGGGAGTGGGGGGTGGGGGGTGTTGAATAGAAAGATAAACTGAAGAGCCCCCCCCCCACTCCCACCTCCATCAACACACACACACGCACACACACACTCCCCAGGAAAGACCTTGTCATCTGCATTAGGCAGCATCTCCTCTCGTTGCCCCCTCACTTTCTTTTCTAAGCCCAACTGCACACAGTGGTACGGTGGGCCGCACGCACACACACACACACACACACACACACACACACACACACACACGCACACACACGCACACGCATGCACACACACCTTCCTGTCTTAATGCTCTAACCCTCCTCCCGTGTTTGCTGCAGCTGTTAGTCCTCCATTGGTCTCAGCGCCTCCTTCTCCACTCTCCGCAGCTAATAACTCATTAGCCCTATTTGTTGATTAGTCCTGGGGGTGGCCACGGTGTGTGTGTGTGTGTGGGGGGGGGGGGGGACACACCACAAACTGTAACTGTCAACTGCACTCTCTCATTGACGAAGAAGATTAAGATAAACACAGTGGACGTCTGCAGAGATAAAACCGATCCCTCCGTATGTGAAAAGGACGTTTTGTTAAATTTAAATCCGTTTATTTATTTTTTTGTTTCTCGCGTTTTTTGTCGAAGGGATTTAATTGGCTTCCTTTTGGGAATCATTTTTTTTAGTTTTTTGGTCAAAAGTGGTGCACTTATTTCTTTCTCTGAGCGTAACCTTCCTGATCAGAAGGTTACGCTCAGTATTTCAGGAAGTGACACTGACGTCGGCCTGCGTTCATTTTTTTTGGCGCAATCATTGTTCAGTGCAAAATTCACTTTACTTTTTGTATAATTTAGCGGTAAAAAAATTTTTTAAAAAAATGTCCCCACTTTCTTTAGCAAACATGAACATACATTTATTTTAGTCGCCAATATTGGGTTGTTCAGGCCAATAAATATATCAGTATTAGAGATGAAGAAGAACTGGCCCGGCGTTTCTGCGGGATCCCTTACATTTGGTTATTGTTCTGAGAGGGATATTAATAAGTCGTCCCTTCCCTCTGAGGGACGAGTTGACTCTGTTCCTGAACGAGCTCAAACGAATGGGATCCGTTATGATATTCCGTGGACTATTCTGAAAAATATGTCTGATTCACCTGTCTGTACATATGTTTACTGACCGGATGTTTACCCTCTTTATTTATTTGTTTTGTCGTCACGTGGCGTTGGACGCTGTCGTCTTCCCGTAACTACGCTACGGCTCCTGGACGGGTCACGTGTTGGTCGCAGGGCTAAACGGTGAACCGGCGGGGTCGGTTGTGCCCGTTGCTCAACACCAGAATGTTGCAGGAATCTTTCCCGAGTCGAGCAGCAGCTTCTTGGCGTCGGAGGAGCGATCTGTCGGGGAAGCGAGTGAACGCTCCGACACAATGATTTTAATTTGTTTGAAGGAAAACACTTTTTTTTGAGGCTCAGCGTGAGCGTGAATTTTTTTTCTCCTTCCTCCTTTCCTCCTTTCCTCTCCTTATTTCCTCACTGCCTCATCCCTCTCCGCTCCATAATCCCCTTCCTCCTCCTTTTTCGTCTCCTTCTTTCCTTTTCCTTTCTCCTCATTTTGTTCTCCACCCCACCCCTCCCCTTTTCTCTCTCTCTCTCTCTCTCTCTCTCTTGTCCTCGCCTCCTCTTCCTCTCCTCTTCCTCCTCCTGTCGGCAACATGTGGAGCCGTCGCCGTGGCAACGAGGGGAGGTGACATGTGCTGTAGACAGGCAGGGAGTGGAGGGAGGGATGGGAGGAATATAAGGAGGAGCCCCAACGCGCACTTTGTAGTCTCTCTCTCTCTCTCTCTCTCTCTCTCTCTCTCTCAGAAAAAACAAATAGCATCTTATTCCTCTCTGTGGAAGCGTTGGAGGCTGCTGCTCCTCCTCTCCTCTCCTCTCCTCTCCTCTCCTCTCTCAAAAAAAAAAGGGAAAAGATTTTTCAAAAATCGGTTTGTGCAATTTTTTGCTCTTTTTGCAACGGATGAGAAGCGGATGGCGGGAAGAAAAAAAAAAGGTGGAGGAGGAGAGGAAGCTGGGAACTTTCTTCATTTTTTTTTGGTCAAAGGAGAGAAAGGGGATGATGGGAGGTGATGAAACTCCCTGTCTCTCTCACTTTCTCTCCCTCACGCTCTCCTCCTCCTCCTCCTCCTCCTCCTCCTCCTCCTCCTCCTCCTCCGCCGTCGGTGTGGTGCCGTCTCTGAGTCGGTGGTGTCGGTGCAGCCGGACTGGAATGGGGGACTAGACGCGGGAGGAGGTGTCCGCTGCGTGGCCTCACCATGGATCTTTGGTAGGATTGAATTATTGTTCTGCATGCTGACGCGCTGTAATAACCTCCTGATGACTCTTCTGCCATTTAACCCCAAAATCTTCACCAAAATGCCAAAGATGATGAGTCTCTCCTGCTGTTGCTCTTCTCTTCATTCGTTCGCGTTGGGATGGGGGGATTGGGGCTGGGGGCTGCACATTTTACGCACTGTCCCTTTATATATATGTTTCATATCATATGTTTGTTGCAGCCTGAAATGCTTCTGATGAAATTGAAAATGAGTCTCAGTGAAATGTTTGAGCGCGCCGGGAGTCTCCGTGGAGTTCAGACACTGATTGACGGCGCGCCCCGGTCGCCGGGCTTCACGCCGCTGCGCCTCACCCGCGACGTTGTGATACCGCTCAGTCCGTTGAGGCCACCGCGCCGCTCTTTACCCTCCTCCGGACGAACTTTGAAATCACTGCTGCGCTTTTTGATTCAAACGTTGCAAGATATTCAACTCAGAGGGAGTATCCTTGTGTGTGTGTGTGTGTGTGTGTGTGTGTGTGTGTGTGTGTGTGTATGCAGGGTGTGATAGCGCTGAGGGATGGAGTCACTCTGTTTGGAGTCTGGCGAAGATACGAGGGGAATGAACTGAATAGTCTGTCCGTTGGATTTGTCGATGGAGATCCGTTTTCGGGGAGGAAAATGTCGGCATTCTATAATTTTTTTTTTTTTTTTTTTTTTTTTTTTTTACAAAGCGCGTGTGAGGACTTGTGCATTCGTGTGGTCGCCGCGTGCACACGAGTGCGAGTTCACGTGTACGAGCGTGCACCTGCTGGTGTGAGCGTACCCAAATTGTGATTCTGCATCAGAAAGCGTGTGCGTATTAGAAACAGATACAAATACGTGTGTGCGTGTGCGCGTGTGTGTGCGAGCGTTAATGTGTCTGTGTGCTTGTTTGCTGAAAGGTTTTGTTTAAAAACCCCCGGCTGAACTTTTTTTTTTTTTTTTTTCAAAGCCCCGGGATGAATCAGAGGTGAGGGACAGATCTTTGTTTCCTGCAGCGGTCGTCGTGGAGGAAAACAATAGCCGGCCGCCGCTCTCCCTCTGACCTTTTTTCACCCGTTCTGAATAAGCCAGAGCCGTGCAAATCCATCTGCCTTTTGTCTATGGGAGCCTGGCTAATCCACACCCCCCCTTCACACACACACACACACACACACACACACACACACACACACACACACACACACACACACACGCACACACACGCACCAACCAGGAGACCTAACCCCTCCACCACCAAACCCTCCATCTCAAAACCATTACACACACACACACACACACACACACGCACACACACACACACACACAGAAAAGAAACCGCTCACATTATCTCTTTCCACCACTGACGTCCTCCTTATTATTATTATTTCTTGATTGCCTTTAGTGACATTTGTCTTTCGTAGTAAAAGCTGCACAGCAGATTATTGTGAGTAGCTGAATTGAAACGCAACCTACACGGTCACACTGAGCGTGGACGGCGCTGGTCAGAGGGGGGAGGCCATTTGAATGCGAAATCTAAAATATTAATAAGAAAAAATGTATTTAAAAAAAACGGTGAAACTGAGACGTTTCTTTTCCCTCTCTTTTTCTGGAGGGTTTTGTATTCTCTCCCCGTCCACGGACGCCTGGCCGGTCTGTGGGGAGTGTGTCTGATATTTGCTGAAAAAGGGCTGAGCCCAGCAGCGTGTGCATCCTTGACGGGTTATGTTAATGCTTCTCCTCTTTCAGGCAGGAGGAGCCGCGCACTGTATGTCAAATCACGTTTGCCCATGTGAAATGGGAAATTTGCAAGTACAATCGCTTCTGCATGGGGCAGATGGACAATAGAGGTGGAGGCATGAAAGGAAATACCCTGCTTCTCCCCCTTTTCCCTCTGGAGGGGGGTGGGGGGGGGGGGACGATATTTTTTCCTTTCATTTTCTTCATTCGCTCTCTGTAATAGACGAGGATCGAAACGTCTGATTCTCCTCCAGAAACAAACTGGATTTTCTTCTTTCTTTTTTAACCCTACATCACATGATAATAATAATAATAATAATAATAATAGTAATTTATATAATAAGACATCTGAGCCATGTGATTGAAGTCTGGAGTTCTCTTTCATCCCGGCCGCGTTGCTTTTAGTCGCCAAACCAACGCAGGAGTCCAAACGATTGCTCCTACGTTAACCGGTAATGTAGCGGCGACGCTAAAGTCAAGTTTCCCTTCGCCGCTCCGCTGGGCTGCGGTTCTGCTCGGCCTCCGCGGCCCCCGAGCCCCCTCGAGGTGGGATCTTTGATTTGAAAGTGTTGAAGCCACGGGAGGGAGAGTCGGGGAAGGCCTCGGAGCGGCCGGGCCTCGTGGCGAGAGGGCGAGGATGGAGGGGCGACGCGCAACACACGGGCGTCCCGACGCCGCGCTGCGTTACGGGAAGAAAAAAGAAAAAGGGGTTTACACCGTCGGCGGCGCGGCGAATCGACCGCCACCCATTGGCTCGATGTGCGAATGTCCCGCCTCCCAGAACGTTTGATTTTCAATCATTGCATTTCGTTTCTGCCTCGTTTTTCATGGCTGCGATCTAACAAGTCGTACACCCCCAAGACTATCTCTCTCTCTCTCTCTCTCTCTCTCTCTCTCACACACACTCAACGACACGCACTCCTCCACCCCCTCTACTGTTACTAACAACTGCAACCAAACTTGATTAAGCAGGTGGGGTCAGGCTACATTTGTTTGAATCAATAGACAGACGTGCGAGACAGCCATGATAAAGAGACTAGGGTGAGGGGGGGAGGGGGGGCAGTGTGTGTGTGTGTGTGTGTGTGTGTGTGTGTGTGTGTGTGTGTGTAACGCCGGCATCTGTCCCGTGAAAGATGACTGAGCTGTTACAGTTAGAGCCCTGAATTATGGGCCATTACGAGCCGAGCAAGACGCCATCCCTCCCCAGGATACTTCATTTGACAAAACAATGAGATGACTCGGGGAGCGAAATGACAAATGAAGTTATTTGATACGTGGTATGAAAAGAAAAAAGAAAAAAAAAACTACATTTTGCAAAAGATGATTGCAGTGGAAGCATGTGGAATCAGCATAATGCATTATTAATGGCCCCGCCGAGCCCGCGACGCGTACAGGCTGCCCCCGCTCAGCTGCTTTTGTTTATGATGCTTCTTCAACGGGCCGATCTTTTGCATTAAGACCGCATTAATAAAAAGACGCATTAAACACAAACACAAACTGCAAAAACGAATGCAATATTAATATCCGCTGCCGCACAAATCTAACATAAACAACGCCCTCTTTGCATTATGTTTATAACTGATTTATTCAGCAGTAACTCGCGGTTACTAGTAGATGAATCTTTTATATGCACTGTACTCCGGAGCTGGAGTTCTCACTTTTTCTTTTTTTTTTTTTTTTTTTTTTTTTTTTTACATTTGTTTTCCGTAGCAGTGAGAGAGTGGGTCCTCAGCGCAGCGCCCACAGTCAGAGACGCCCACTGTTTCCCTTTCAGGGCCGTCACATTACTATGCAACCAGCTTTTACAGTACGGCTTAGAGCTCCCCCGAGCAAATTGGACGCCCCACAAAGCATCGGACAACTGTTGTCCCCCATTGTGGGTCTTTCTGCGGGCACTCTTTATCAGGTGCTGAATGCGGAGGCAGCAATGAATGAAATCATGGGGGGGAGGAGAGAGAGAGGGGGGTGGGGAGAGCGGGGGGGGCGATGGGGAGCAGGGTGGGGAGGGGGTCACTCCCCCGAAACCTCACAAGAATTCCAGGACAATCCGTGTGCAGGGTGGAGCGGCCCTCCCCACACCCACCCCGCCCCCCCACCTCCCAGGGTTTCAGGGTTTCTCTTTGCTGACAGGGCAAGGCAGGAGGGATTTGACAAGGCTGCCCCCTTCTTCTCCCGGCCGCTTTCAAAGCCTCCTTTCCATTAACTCACCGCGCCGCACCTCGCCTAATCTCTGTGTCCTCCGCCACCGGGGGACGGGGATTCTTTCTCTCTTTTCTTACCCGCGAGACAAGCCTCTCTCTGAGCACCTTTCCTCGACACTTCTCTCTGGCAGCACAAATGCAACACAAAACATCTTAATGTGCAGCATAAAAATTACAATCAGGGCAAGCTAATGAAGAAAAAGGGGGGTCTGGGGGTTGGGGGGGGGGGGTCTCTTTCACTGTGCTGCAGAGTCAAGAAAAAGCTTCTTTTTTTTCCTCTGCTATTGATTTCTTTTGATAACTCTGGTCAGGAGGAATTGCGAGGCCTTAGCATCGGCGGTGCAATTTGTAGCTCTTCTCTTTCGGTTCTCGCCTCGCTCTTTGTTGTCGAGATCATTACGCAGTGTGTAATAATGGGGGGGTGGGGGGGGGAATGATGGAGCCTATTGTTAACTCTTCTTCGTCAGCTCAAATTATCGCCGTGGTGGTTTTTTTTTTCCGCGCACTCAAGAAGCAAACAGAGACTTTTTCTTTTTTCTTTCCTTTTTTTTTTTTTTTTTTCTGGTAAAGTGTGCGTCCATTGTGTTCATCCTAAGCGGGCGGGCCGCGTGAAAAGAAATCTTTCATCTCCAGTTTTGTTTGCCGAAAGGATCTGGTTCTCACGTGTTAAAGTGCCGGAGAGGTTTTGAAATGTTTTTTTGGCGAGGCACCTGCTCGTAGACCGGAGAGCTGCCTGTCCTCCACTCACAATGGTAGAAGAAGAAAAAACTTCCTTCAAAATATAGCAAACGGTGTGTTGATCCGTCTGGAATGCTTTGCTGAGCAGGAGTTTATGCATTCTATGCACTCATGGGCACAGATGGCGGAACAAACGCTTGTGATTATAGTTTTCATCGAGCGCAGTGATATGCATATTTATGCCGTTTTCCAAAAATAATAAAAAAAAAAAAGGAAATAAAAGAACCATGTGATTTACACATTCATCTTCTGGTATAGAATCAAACGGGTTTTTTTGTGTTTCTTTCGGGGGAAGATGGGGGATCATTGGATGGAGAAACAATTAAGGCTTTTAAAGGGGTTTCGGATAGATTTCTGTCAAATGAAGGATTTTAGTCTCTCGGTTTTTTTTTGGGCCGTTTGCTGGATGCTTTGATCCCGGGATGTTCCATTCAAACACTCCAGCGGATCATTTTGCAGATTAGTTCCTCTCGTCTGATTGGTTATTGAAATCACCTGGTGTAGTTTTTTGGGGGGCTGGAATGGAAGTGTGTATACTTTTAGCTACCTAGTTTTACACTCCTGCAGCTTATCCCACCCTCACGAGCGCAGACATTTTAAGCACGCTGGATGAATCAAAGCTCTCGTCTGTGAGAGCACCGCGCTCCACCTGTTGAGCTTCACAGGGAGCCACTTACCTCCGACGAGAGTGATAATAGAAACATATTATTAACCCTTTTCATGTGTTCGTTTCGCGGCCCACAGGGAAGCCAGATCAACCAGATCCCCACCAAGTACAGCCAGGCGGAGTCCACCAAGTTCCTGGTCCTCACCGTCGTGTCCATCCTGTGCATCGTCGGCGTGCTGCTGGCCTCCACCGTGGTCTACTGCCTCCGCCACCGCTCCCACCACAAGCTCAAAGAGAAGCTCACCAATCTGGGGACAGACGCTGGCAGTGATGCTACCGCCACCTATCAGGTAGGAAGTGCTACAGCGGCGCTTGTGAGTCTGAACCGAACAGATTGGGGTTTTTTTTATAACTTAGGGAGGGTATGGAACCAAGCCAGTCGCCAGAAACAAATGCTGGAATTGTTACGTTTCTGCAAATCACGACATACGTTGAGTTTTGACATTTCTGAACCAAAAAATAATTTGGTAAATAAGTTTCACATCAGAAACTCACAATGGCACATTGTTATCGTTGTGAAGCAAATGGTTAGGTTCAGACAGAGGGCAACCTCTGGTTCTGAAAAGTAAAGTTAATAATAAGTGCCTTTACTGGCATTCTCTCTCCTGACCACCAGGGGGCGACTCCTCTGGTTGTATAGAAGTCTATAGAAAATGACTCTACTTCTCTCTTGATTTATTCCCTCAGTAAACATTGTAAACATGAGTTTATGTCTCAATCTGTAGTTTCAAGTCTTCTTCAATACAGCATGATGTTCATTTAGTAAATTATGATCCATTTAGAGTCAAACAGACCATAAAGCAGGGGATGCTTTAGGGGCGGGGCTATGAGGTGATTGACAGGTCGACACCAGAGCATTGTCCAGTCTTGGAGCTGTCCATGTTTTTATCTTACAACTTTAACCCTTTCACAGTGCGTCAGTTCATGAACGTTAATCCTTTTTGGTTTCCTAAAAATGTCTCATTCAGCGTTCGATTGCACTTAGCTCCGCCCCCTTCTATAAAAAAAATAAGATGGCAAAGCTGGAGTCCACAAACCAACGTCACGGTGACTACAACCATTTCTTATATACAGTCTCTTGGTTTAGCCAACCAAAGTACTTGGTCATGGTTAGAAAAAAGTTCATGGTCTGTGTTAGAATACTATCATAACGACGTTACATAACAACATAACTAGCGTAGTTAAATAACAAACGGCCATCGCTAACGTTCTGACATAACGTCATGTATCAAGCGTTTCAACATCAGCCAACGAGCATAAAGTCAAAATTGACTTTTGGTTTCACGTCGGACACGACCAGCTGTCTCCTGAGTTATTTGACCCATCCACCACCACTACTACATCCACCCATTGGGAGCTCTCTTACTCGTTATACTCGTTATTAAAAAAAAATCCGGGCAACTGGGCTGATAGAACTGTGGTTCCCAAATTAGTTTTGCCTATAACCCCTTAAAATGAAGTCATGTATGTTTAGCAACCCATTGTCATGGGATTGTATTCGTCTACTGGTTGGTTCAACCAAAAGTGTGATTATGTCTCTTGATTTATTTGAATTATCTTCAGAGGTAACGGTATCTAGTAATTCACTGGCTAAAAAAAAGCTAATATAAGAGGAAAGCCTAAAAAATATTCATTTAGCATATCAGAAATATGTTGTTTTTGCTCTTCTACTCAGTTAATCATCTCTTCAGATTTGTCTTTGCGACCGCTGGTTTGTTTCATACAAATCAAGTTTAAACGTGCCAACACAACGTGTGTAATTTGTCTCATGAATTCACTATTTCTTTCTCCCCTGTGAATTTATGCAAAACTTAAAATGCTGAGTCCCCTTTTTAGATAATGCTTCTGGATAAAGTGCCTTACTTTACCTCAAGCCCAGCGTTTCTAGAGTTGGTGGCTGAGAGCTTTTACTTTGGGAATGGTGGTCGGGTGAAAGGGAAAGTAACCCTTTCCCGTGCGAGTGTCAGTGACGTTACCCAATCAACAGCTTTTATTTTACACCGTCACAAGCAGACTGATCGCCAACTGTACTACTGAAGCGATATCACCAATCCAACAGGTTTCCACCCCCCAAAGTCATTTCCATCCGCGCTCTCTGCTTGCTGTAATTATCCTTTGGCCCAAATAGCCGGGTGTGAAATTTAATTTACAGAATCTAATATTAAGTGGCTTTTTGAGCAAAGAATTAGATTGGCGATTTTTTTTTCCATCTCTCTCTCTCTCTCTCTCTCTCTCTCTTTCTCTCTCTCTCTCTCTCTCTCTCTCTCTCTCTCTCTCTCTGTCCCTGACCTTTTCCACGCCATGTTTTTAAATGAGAGTGGTCCTGTGAGCATTGATTTTTTAATGAGCCCAGCCCATCCCCTAAGTGCTTACATTTCATGCTCCTCCGGGGAGTTTTAACTCCTTAAATAGTCTCTGCTGCTGCGTCAGAGGTTTACCTCAACACGGGGGACTTATAGAGATTCATATCGTTCATTTTTGCACCATCTATTGTTTACCAGTGAGGAAGGAGATGTAAACGTAAAACAAACGCAGGACACAGGATTTAACTTCTTTTAAGTAAAAGAAGAAACTGTTCCTGAAAGTCTGACATGTCCAATGACAGGCTGACATTTCAGCTATCCACCCGCCTCCGTCTACTTAAAATATTTGCTTTTTCCTCAGCATGAGCGACTTATCTTCACGGTTACTTGCCTCCGAGATTCGCTTTAAGCCTCTAATTGGAAAACGCTAATTAAAATTCACGCGTCTTGTGTTTATGCAATATTCATACGGTTAATAGCGAACAAAAAAAAAAAAAAAAAACGGTGGTGTTGCTCGTTCTTTGGGAGGTTTTACCCGGGCCCCGCTTTGCTCGGGCTCCCAAAAGCTCTTCCAGTGGATTCTCTTCCTCACTGTCGTCTTTATCGAGTCTCGACAGCGAGCCGCCGTCATCCTCGGTGAAAGGCCTCAGTGTTCAGCTCCCATCTTAGCCGTGTAAGCCTCGTCTCTTTGTCAGCGCTGCTGTGCTGGAGGGGGGAGGGGGGAAGGGGGGCGGGTTTCCCTGGGCTGGATTGTGTGTGTGTGTGTGTGTGTGTGTGTGTGTGTGTGTGTGTGTGTGTGTGAAGTCCCTCCGGCTACATGCAATTAAAGCAGACAGGAAGCGGCAGGCTGCCTGACGGCCTTTCCACTGCGTCCTCCTTCATACTGGCTGTCAAACACACACACACACACACAAACGTGCACACACACACACACATTCATGCACACGCTCACCCTCCTACTAGTGCATGTTAATGATTCTCGCCCCTTGGCGGGTTTGTTTTGCGGCCTCACTTCACACACTTACACACACACACTTCCATTCTCGTCACCGGTGCCACTAGCTCCCTCCGAACCCCCCTCTCCCCTCCCCTCCCCTCTCCCTCCTCCCCCCTCCCCCCTCCACCTTCGGCTCCCGTCAATCAAACGACCCCGGTGAAACCGCGACATGGGATTGGCCGACACCGACGAAGGAGACATTGATTGACGGGCGTCGACGGAGGAGCGTGTGCGGGGGGGGGGGGGGGCGGGGGTTGACGGGCGTCCATCAGTCAGCCGGTCCCTGGTTCACACGGGAGTCCACCACGTCGGTTCGGTTTATCTTCCGCATCTGATTTCGATCTTTTTATTTGCTCCCTCGAAAGTCTTTCTCTTTTTTTCTTTTCGAGATCGTCGCACTCGATTCGCAGAGGAACTTTTTTTTTTTTTTTTTTGCATGGATTTTCCTCAATTTAAAGAGATATTATCTCGAAGCAAGATCATCCCATTTTAAGATATCATCACCTGCACCGTGACGTTTCTTTTAACATGGGAACATTCTTTGGGAACCAGTGGAGACATCGCAACATATTTGCATATTTTCTCAAATTGTTAAGACACAAGAACACATTCAGATGTTTTTTGTGTCTGTTTTCTCTCAATTTCATTTCAAGGACCTTCACAGACACGATAACATCATCTTCATACGGCCAAAGAAGATGCAAAACACATTTCCAATACAACTCAGTTTAGATTAAACAAGCAAACAATATCACTTGTTCCACAACGGTCCTCCGCTGCTCTCTCTCTCTCTCTCTCTCTCTCTCTCTCTCTCTCTCTCTCTCGTCAATTCTGTTGTTTTTTTATTGCCCTCGGGCAAATACAACAGTTCCCTGGCAACAACTTCTAATCAAAAATCTGTCCTTTCCAGTCAGTGTCGTCGTTGGGTAGAATTTCATTTAATTAATGACACAACACACAGGTAATCAGTGTTGTACTGCTTGTCTTTGGGATGTTCTTATCCTGAAGTTTTGATTTGATTCCAAGTATTAAAAGAATGCCCTTGTACTTTTTTTGCAGCGGGTTTATTGGCAGGGACAATGGGCTCTGTTGGAGTTGGGGTGTCCGATCCAAGACGCTTCCATGTCACATAAACTCAGAGTTAAACTGATCTAAATTTGTTGAACTCATCAACAATGATTTATCTTAAAGATCTTACATTTGATTTTTTTTTTTTTTGCAAGCACCTTCACAACTTCAAAGTCCTTGTCTGGATTGAACGGACTCTTTTGGATAATATATAAATACTGAAGGCAGGTCGATGCACCGTCATGCCTCATCCGTGTCTCTTCCAGCGTTTACCAACATGTCGGATGACTCTGCAGGAAGTAGTGTGTTGTTAACTCAGTGTAACTCAAAGTAAGAGGGGTTAAAGGGTTCAACTGAGATTTAGCTTGTCCGTCCCATCTTTGACCAATAATTAATGCTAGCTCTTCTCTTTCTCTCCAAACAAAGTCGTTTTAGACCCCGACCATAACTTCAGAGCACTTTAACTTCGGCATTGAACATCGTCACTGAAGATAATCTGAGGTTTTCCGCCAAACATTTAACTCAGTCCCATTCAACCCAGTTTTAAGGCTCAGTCCTGATCCGTCAGATATGATTCCGATTGCTTGATGACATTTCTTTTTTTTTCTCCTAAATATGACATAATTCACTTGCACTAAGCACAACGCAAATTTAGCGGCAGTCAATATGAGGCAACTTGAGTCCACGCTAATCCTAATTTAACATGTGCAGATAGCAAAGCCCTCAACCTGGTGGCTGCCACATGGCCGAGCCGTGAGAATAAACAAGCTGCATCTGGTTCAGCTTTCGTATCTGGAAGAATTGAGTTGAGTTTTAAAATCCACTAGCGATGCTTTGACATTGATTTATCAAGCAGTTGCTTATATTTGAACACAGGGACGAAGGAAACAGTGATTAACATGCCACTTACTGTTTATTGGTTACAATGCATTTGGAAATTAAAACTAAATAAAGTACAAATAGTTGAACTATGTCAATTTTTATCCTTTGTGTGAGCTGCATATTGATTATAAGTTAAACTCTGGTACTTCTAGTTTTATTTAGCATTTAAACATATCCGTTTAAAAGCATCCACACACACTGTGATCAGTTTTGCCTCTTTTCTTTAAATTCTTCGCTCCCCTGTCCCCCACCCTCCCTCGACTCCCCCATATTGTGTCACGTTCCCCCCTTTTTATTTTGTTTGTTTGTTCAAGCGCTCGGATGAAGGCCCCTACATTTGTTTTGGTCAGAAGGGGCATGTAAACAGAGGCGGCCCCCCGCAGGCCCCCGCGGACACACCCCGACCCCCCCAAAAGCCAGTCTTCCTCCCCATTAGCGGGCTTTTATACAGAAGCGGGTGCTTTCGGGTGGCACACGCCTCCCGTCACCGACACGCCAAGCCGTCGCCCCCCGAGGGTGATGCATGATTCGAGACGGTCATGTGGTGCCAAGTGGATTCCCTGGCATGATGCCCATGAGAGAGGGGGTTGTTGGGGGGGCGGGGGGGTAACCTTTATTCATGCAGGGGGGGGTTGACAAGGCACACGTGCACAGTTAAAGTACACAAACTCATCTACACACGCGTCTAACTTCAGTCACTGTTCTACCTTCGAGGTGTTCGTTGGTTTCTAACGCTCTAACGCGGCCTGAGAGGAAAATCTTTGTGTTTTTAAGCTTTTATTTTGTTTCCCTGCTAACAAACAACATCTTCAGGATACAAAGAAAACTCATATTGGTAGGTTTTCCAGAAGGAAGAGAAATGTGAATTGATCGTTGCTGTGTTTCGCAGTAACTGTAGTGTAAATAGCTTCTTTTTTTTTTTTTACTTTCTGTGCATCAATGGCAATCTTTCCATTAATAAGTAGTGTTGTGGCCTCAAGCAAGAGCTTAATTGTAGTTTAACATTTCAGTTGGTTGGATGATAACCTTATCTGTTGCACACCAATGGGTTAAAAATAAATCCCATTATTTACGTCACGCGTTTCTCAAAACGCTGCCGAACATTCTCAGATTGATTTTCCTACCTTCCAGACAGACATTTGTTTTCATCAATTTCAATTGTTTTTAAAAAATCAATTTGAAAAGACTTGAAGCTTTCTAGAGATTGGTAATCCATCATGGTGAACATTTATCCGCTTTTATTGTCAAAGTTAATGCAGTTGCGAGAATGGATGCCCCCCCCCCCCCCCCCAACGTCTTGGGGAACCAAAAAGAAAAAAAAAAAAAAATTTTCATGCAGCTGTCAGAAAAAATTAATCCAGAAGACAAATAATTTAGCTAATATGCATGTCCTGGATAATTTTCTCATTTGTTGCATTTGAACGTCTCCTTTTTTGGAAGGAGACCGAACGATTAGTTGTCCTTGAACGCACCAACAATGACGATTTTTCAAAACCGTCTCTGCACGCTACGCTGCAACAATAGTTTTTGACACAACGTATTAACGGAGACGATAATTTAAAATATAGGCAATTTAAAAAAAAAAAAAAACAATGGTACGATAAATCAAAATCAGTGATGTTTCACTTACAAACATCTGTTGAACTACCAGACTCCGTTGCTAACACAGTTAGCGGAGGCGAGACGAGTCCCGCCTACTTTGTCACTAAGGGCGTGAAATAAAAGGCAACCTTGAGACAAAGCTGGAAAATGGCCGCCAGCATCTCCTCCAGACCATAAACCACCACGGTGGTTCACCTGGCGCGGCTCGCCACCTGATGAAGTGTGTATGGTTGAAGATCAATACACTGTAAATAAAGAAGCTTGTGTTTGTGTGGAAGCAGGACTTCAGAGGCACCGTAAATCTGCGCTGTTTAGACTCTAAACCTGTCCTGGTTTATATTATTCCTTCAAGTTTTTTGCCTTTTTTGTCCTCTAATTGGCTCTCGGGGGGAGGGTTGGGGTTGGGGTTGGGGGGGTGGGGGGCATTTTGAATCCGTTTTAATTACATCATAAAAAGAAATTTGCTGCGGCTGCAAAAGTTCACTGTGTGGGCTCGTTGAAATATGAACGCTATTGATCATGTGTTTCCCTCCCAGACAAAACACCCACAATGCCGTGCTTTGTGCTGATTGGCCTGTGTGTTGCTGAGGATGTTGGGAAAGCAAGACTGACTCGTGTGTTTAACAGCCAGAAGGGTCAGACCATTTTAAGGGGCCAATAATTGTGTTATAATCTGTTTATAGCACTGCATAATTATCGTGATAAGCACTTATAAAGATCGATGATGATTTAAAAGAATAATCACAACACATTTTAAAGCATTTTATAATGATTTATGACATATTACGTTATAATTCCTGGTCACTCATAGTGTATTAAAGGTCATTGTTTTGCCTGTAAAGTTAAAATATCATTAAATGTACGCAAGAACAGCAGAAAATGTTTAAAAATAGTTTTATTTAATTAACTTTTATGTATTAGGAAGTATTATGATGATATTGACCGAATACAATATAAGATGATTTACAACCATTAGAAACTAAATCCCATAAATCCATTTAGACGCCAAATATTAATCCAACATTGGAATAAATTAAAGTGACGTTGTAATGATGTCACGTGGTTCTCTGCGGTAACCGGGGCAACCCCACTGGTATCGATCATGAATTCAGATATCCTTAATAGCGTTGCTGATGAGCGACTTCGTGACATGACGAGATTATCATGTCGTCATGACAACTAAATGATTGCACACTTATAAGTTGACAACATGCTGAAAACCTTCTGGAGCATGAAAAGCTAATTACATACAGGCCTGCAACTAATGATCGTCTGCATTCACATGTTAATAATTTAGGTAGATTAATCGAGCAACAATTAAGTCATTAAATCCCAAATAATGACGAATGACCGTCACAGTGTCTCGAGACAGTGATACCTCGCTCTGCTCGTCTTCTCCGACCAGAAAACCCAAAAGTTGGAGCTGGAACCCGTGAATGTTTTGCCATTATTCTTGATTTAATAACTTAAATGATTATCTAAGTTGTTGGATCATTTTCTGTCCGTCCTCTAACCAAACACGGACATTTTAGAAATGACGAGGACTCAAAACGTCCATAATAACCGGGTCTGAAAATATATGTATCTCCAGTTGGGTGCTTCCTGTAGTATTTGTCTCTCTCTCTCTCTCTCTCTCTCTCTCTCTCTCTCTCTCTCTCTCATTTATGAGTCCGTGTCCGAGCTCATAGATCAGTGTCAGCGCGACCGACCTAGGAGAATAAGAGTCAGATGGTCGGGTACGGGCTAATGACGGCCGGCTCACATTACCTCCACCGCCAATCACCCGGCCCGTTAGTGAATCACCAGCATCTCATTAAGGAACACGGATACCCGCGGAGGGTTAAGCCCGGTTCCTCCGGTGCTGAAGACTGGCGTCTGGTTTCACATGTAACGGGTGTGACGGGTGATATTTACTGTTGATCTGCTTATCCACGATTACAAAGAAGGAATTGGGCTTATTGTCTTACCCTGTCTCCTACAAGGTTACGTTCTCATGCAACTGGAAAGAACCCTGTTGTCTCCCTGTGGACTGTGGTCCCAGTTGGAACCAGTGTGAAACATGCAAAACTACTTAGTTAGGTTTTTTTTTTGTAAAAAGAAAACATCATAGTTTGGCTTAGAATTACTACAAAATTATTATATTATATTATTTTGTTCACACGGGACACCGACAGCCGTCTCGTGGTGAAGAACATCCACCAGCCCAACCTCCTCCCTACGCAGACTTCAGTGGACTCATTTGAAACTCATCTGTGACGCGTCAAAAGCAAAAAACTTAATTAAAAAATGCAGTTTCAATGTATGGGAACGGGGTTTTTTTTTTGGGGAGGCGGGGCTATTTACTCGAGGGCACGTTGATCTGACATCTTGATTACTGATGTAGTCGTCGTCACAAAGGGGCTCGTGATGGACCACATCGATGGCCGAAGAGCAAAACCTCCGATCTGAAAAATGCACTTTTTTGAGAATACTAAAAAAAACATGTTGTTCTCTTGCAGAATACTATTTGTTAAGGATACCCAATACATAATACAAAATAAAAAACATATACAAAGTGCAGATAGGAGGTTATTCCTCACTTTTCCTGGATCATTTTGCAGATAGAAGGAGGTTGTGCACTTTGGCCATTGATATGCACCATTTGGCCATGTTCAACTCCAGCAACTCTTTTTTTTTTTTTTATTACTGCACTCATGTGACTAATGCGCCCATTGTTCCACGCTGTAACTTCCCTCTTGGTCTTAATTTTGAGATTTTTAAATAGGAAGGCACCGTCGGTCGGTCGGTCGGTCGGTCGGTTAAATGCCTCGACCGACCGTTGGACGGATTGCCGTGAGATTCGTCACGTACAGTCATGACCCCGTCATCACTTTGTTGGATGACGGGTCTCATTGGGTTTTGCAAAAAAAAAACGAGCAGTTCTGCGTTTAGAACATTTCGAGACGTGTCACCGTTTCTTCGTGGTCGCGAAACCAACAGACAGAAACCACCAGTTGTTGGGGCGGCTGAATGAACACGCTGTACTCGCCGCTGAGACACTGACGGGCAAACTTTGCCCAAAAAACTTTGTATTTGTCCGGGGAATGCTCCCTGGAAGCTGGCCAGTGTAACAGCAGTTGGAGGTTAAGGTGCCATGTGGCAGCAGAGTTGTGCTCACCATTCCTGCCCAGATGTTTGGAGCCAGGATTTCAACTGTTTACTTTTCTGTTTTTGCTTCTCCTACCTGAACAAATTAAATCCATTTTTCTTCTTTTTTCCACACTCACTCAATAAGCAAATGGTGGCCATTATATTTTCTGTTTTTCCAAGTACAGAAAGAGAGCCGAAATACTATCATAATAATCATGAATACAGAGGACAATTTATTGGCAAGACACA
Organism: Ophiodon elongatus; assembly: GCA_016806645.1. Classification (NCBI taxonomy): domain Eukaryota; kingdom Metazoa; phylum Chordata; class Actinopteri; order Perciformes; family Hexagrammidae; genus Ophiodon; species Ophiodon elongatus. The sequence continues at coordinate 80,028 of JACSYO010002150.1, forward strand.
ATTCCCCAGTCTTTCATAACAAACATGATTATTATTGACTAAATAAAAACAGTAAACTAACCTTGCAGTTGCAGATGTTTCATTCTCCATCAGTTCTCTTGCCACAGGTTATACAACGTCGTCCTGACGACTGTTTTTACCCCAAATAACGCCTCAAATCTGACTGTCGCATGATGCCCATGTGACCTGGATGACCCAACCGTGACTTCTTATGTGTGACATCAATGTGTGACGGTTCCCACAGAGGTTTAAATCACGAGTTCCATCACGATACGATATTGTAATGATGATTTGGACAACCATATACGATATTTAATGATATCGCAAATGCTGCCACTATATGATTTCGATTAAGTTCAAGGGACATGCGATCGATATGAGATGATATTATATTCTCACAACGCAATCAATTACATTCATATCACCTCGCTAAAAGCGATTAAAGTATGATTTGACAGTTTTATTACTGGGCTCTGTAGGAAGGAGGCTGCGCTTGGACGGTAATTGGTGACGTGTTATGCGAATTTCAGAATAAAGGCGCACCTTAGAGTCGATATTTACTGATGTTTTCACGGTGATATTGGATTTCTGCTCAATCAATCCAGATCAATGTTGTTCTCGTTACACTCCTATAAGTCAGGGGAACTAATGAAGCTAATGAAACATCGTCAATGCTGCAGCTACAGTTTAGAAACGATTTAGAATTGAGTCGGAGATAATATCATTATAATGAAATGGTGTTATTTCTTGATCTTGTATATATTTTTTTTAATTGCAAAAATAAATATCCTCTGGTTACAAACAGATAAAGCTCATAAGGTGAAGGGCAACACACAATGGTGGGATTTGCAGCATAGTAACATACAGAGTAAAAACACAACCCATCAGCTCTCCACATAAAAGCATTTTATACTTTTCACCTTTTCGTTCATCAAAGTGAAACAACGTCACCTGAACACATAATAAGTTCTTGTGTATTTTTTTTTCTTGCTCTCATTTTGCCAGATTTAAGCGTTTCGTTTCTTTTTGGAGGTTTTAGGGTAGAGCAACGCGACGGTGTCTACTCCGAGGGGTTTGATTCCCCGGTTCAACTATGTTAACGTTCTTCAGATGAAATAGTTCTTCTAGAAATGTCTTCTGGTCATATCAAGTCTCCTCCCGTGTGACCACCCTGCCTCACCTGTCCCTCCCCTCCTGCAGGAGCTCTGTCGGCAGCGCATGGCGGTCAAACCGCCGTCCGAGCGCCCGGAGCCGATGTCGTCCCGGATCAACAGCGTGTCGTCTCAGTTCAGCGACGGCGGTCCGGCCGTGAGCCCGTCGGCGCGGAGCAGCGTCTCCTCCTGGAGCGAGGAGCCCGCCCTCTCCAACATGGACATCTCCACCGGTCACATGATCCTGGTGAGTCTCCCGTCGAGTCGCCAGTCCTTTCTCCTGGACGCTGAATCTAAATGAATTAAAATGAGCATGATGTTTGTGTCGCTGATGGAGTTCAAGGGAACATTCAAAGGTTTCAAAGGCTTTGAGGAGGCTGGAGAACCAACGAGACTGACGTAAATCTGATCCACCCACTTCCTGTATTGCACGTCCGACTAAAAATCTGACCCCGACTTTATGGAATACTAGAGAAGGAAAGTACATTCTGAAGGAGGATTCTACTGTAACTCCAACTCTTACGTCTTGTGTTGAGTTCATTGATGCTCATCCCCTCCCCTCCCCTCCCCTCCCCTCCCCTCCCCTCCCCTCTCCTCCCCCCCAAGCCAATCAGAGCTGTGTGGGCAGGATTACAAATTGTAATGCAATTGTTGAGTGCCAGAGGCAGAAATATTGCAACAAAAGTTGTGAATTGCAAGGACGAGATGGATGCAGCAACTCTTAAATCGACATATTTCTTTGAACATTGTGAGAAAAAAAAAACATAAGATAACCGCTCCCAGGACCCAACACAGCAGCTTCTGGGTTGATTTAAAATGACACTGGCGGGATGAACGTCACTCTCTGCTAAGTGGTTAGAGCAGAACCATATATAAATAACCCATTAATCCCAAGCTGAAATTTGCATACATAAAGACTGAATAATTAAGTGGTGAAAAGAACTCGGTTCATCCCTCAATAACAAGTGCTTCACAAGATACAGATATATCAAAGTGAGACTTATTTCAGATCCAACGATAACGCTGCAAGAAGAAAAATCATAAACACTGTAATATTTTTGCCCTCACGTTCTCTGTATACTTCTTTCAACCTTAAAGCCATTTATCTCTTTCAAAAACCACAGTGGAGCCATAGTGTTCTTCTTCTTCTTCTTCCGAGCGTCTGTCTCGTCTGCATTTCTGCATAAAGCCGTCTTTTTGATGCACACACATACACTTTTATTTTTCCCCTCTCTCTCTCTCTCTCTCTCTCTCTCTCTCTCATCTGTTTCCCTGTGTATGTACATCTCATTACAACCACACTTTTCTATAGGCGAGCTTCTTACCCTCCTATCCTGCAGATGAAAATCTCCATTGAACCTCGGTTGCATTTCTCAGAGCGATTCCTTAATTGCGATACAAAGCTACTCACTTCAACCGCCTGGCACCTGCAGCACCACGTCCTCACCCCAACACCACCAACACCACCAACACCTCCTCCCCCTCCCCCTCCCACTCCCCCTCCATGCATTATGAAGCTGCCGGCGAGATGTGACAGAGCGGGCTTTTTGATGTGCTCAATAGGCACAAAGATACTAATTACCCCTGAGATTTTGCACCAGAGTTGTGTTCAGGAGAGAACGACTCCCTCCGCAGCCCTTGTTCCAACCGCAGAGAGCAGCCTCTGTTGTTCTACACAGAACCTGCTAAAGTATCTTTCTTTTTTTTTAAACGCCCCCCCCCCCACCCCCCACAGCAGGACGCCGTGCGTGCGTTTTGATGCGCCGCGGCCACACGTGGATGAAAATAGATTTGAGGTCTGAACTTCCTGAAGTGCGTTTGCTTTTGTCTTCGGAAACAGACGAAGCCGTCTCGGTGGAGCCGGCGTCGCTTGAGAGATGAGAGGAATGAAATGAAGTGTTGCTCATGTTTCGATGAGTGTTCAGTCGGCGTGTGGGCCGCAGTCTGGTCGGGGTGATTACCGCTTGTTATAATATAGAGACTAATATGTAAATGGTGTGAGTGGAGGTCGTCTGATGTGGCCCGGGATGAATAATAACATTGTGTGTAGGTGATGGAGATGAATATCTGCTTGAATGCTGATATTCCACTTAAATCCTCTCAAAGTAACTTCAAAGTTCTGAAAGACACTTAACATGAACTACAGGCCTCATGCAAGAAACTTTTCACATTCTTACCCTACATCTCTTTTGCTTTTTTTCTGTGGGGCTTTTTTTGTATACTTCCCCCACCAAAAACCAAACCCCCCCACCACCAGGGGGCGACTCCTCTGGTTGTATAGAAGTCAAAGCTTCATGTGTTAAAGCTGCATTCTCTCTCCTGACCACCAGGGGGCGACTCCTCTGGTTGTATAGAAGTCTATAGAAAATGACTCTACTTCTCTCTTGATTTATTCCCTCAGTAAACATTGTAAACATGAGTTTATGTCTCAATCTCTAGTTTCAAGTCTTCTTCAATACAGCATGATGTTCATTTAGTAAATTATGGTCCATTTAGAGTCAGACAGACCATAAAGCAGGGGATGCTTTAGGGGCGGGGCTACGAGGTGATTGACAGGATCTACAGTACAGACATATTCAAGATGTTGTAGATAGATGTAACTATGAATCGAGAGTGAGGGAGAGACGGCAAGTGAGAGGCCTTCGAGTCTGGTTTGTCTTTGATTTTCTATAACAGTGATTACAATCATGAGAAAGGGGATGATCCATATCCGACTGTCGGCGCATTAAATGGCCAAATCATTGCAGAACAATGTGATCCAATTCTACACGAAGAACATGTTCTGCTACATCCAGTGACTCAGCAGAGAGTCTCGTGAGTTTTTTCTTTTTTTCTACACATATAAAGAACAACTTAACTGTTGTAAACCATGAAACCGGTCCACATGCACATGATGCCGCCGCGCTGATGGGAAGTTGACGTCGTGTTTTTTTATTTTTTTTATTCCGGCGGGGAAATAAACGGGAGCGAGGAGCGAAGGAATCTCGAGCGGTTAGCCAGTCACAGGATGCTCATCAACGCAGAAAGTGATAATGTGTGATTCTCGGTTAATGTGAGAGAGCTGTGAACCTCTTAGCTGTTTTTTTTGGGAGGGGGGTCGGGGGTGGGGGGGGGGGGGGTTGCAGCAATTGGGCTGTGAATGAAGAGAAAACTGGGGAAAGCAATGTGATCCGGTAACGCATACACAGAGCTGTAAGTGTGTTTCAGCACCTTGGACAGCTCCACACACACAACCGCCTTTGTTCTCCCACAGCAGAGACACTCAACAGAGGAGGGAATGTTGCGTAATGCCATTCTCAAGTGGGCACCATCTATTCCCAAAATGTCAGCTTCTCAGGAAGGAAAAAAAACAAAAAAAAAACGCATCGTTGTTGTTGTTGTTGCTTTTGTTCTTCTGGATTTTGGAGCCTTTTCTGAAGCCCAAAGGTCACCTTGTTTTCTCAGCCCACAGGAGGAAGTTAAAAGATGGTAATGACTAAAAGAGTTATGAGGTTTTCACGTTCCTGTGACAATCTGGTAAATTGCAGTTTTATGTCTTTTACCGCCCACCAGCCGTCCCCTTCGCTAAATATTTTGTGGGTTTGCCACCAATATCCTCTCATCATCCCTCCTCCATTTTTCATTTTCTGCACTGTTTGCTAATCATCTTCCACTTACAACCTTTTTTTCTGTTTCTTTATCGCTTCATTTATTTCCTCCATTACTTTTCGTACTCTCCATATTTTTCCTCTTCACTTTTTACTCGTCCCCCTATTTCTTTGCATCGTTCTCTTTCACGAGTTTCGCTATTTGTCTTTGAACTTCTCCTTCCTGTCTGTCATTTCTTCTTTCCATAATTTCAAACAACGCCTATTTGTTAGTTTTCCTTCTCAGTTCTAGCTGTCAGTTATACAAAAAAAAAAAAAAAAACATTCACTCGAACAAGAGAGCTCATTTCAGATTCACATCACGACGTCAACTAGAGACCGAGAAACCACCGGGACACGGTTGGGGGGCTCAGAGCTCAGGGACTTTTTATTTTTTTCTGCGCCACCACAGCGAGAGAACAAATCCATCACAAAGCAAGACGAGCGCAGCGCCGCCATGGAAAAGCAAACATTTCATATATTCATATTTCAACGCCCTGCCACGCGCTCGAGTGAGGCAACCGTAGAGAACGATTAATAAAAATCACGAGAGCGTCGAAAGAAAGGAGTAACGTGGCGGCTGATGAGCTGCAGTGCTCCACCCCCCCCCCCGCCCCCCCCTCCCAAAAAAAACAAAACGAATTGCCTCTCGTAAAACCCCGAGCAAATTCCATGTCATCATCCTCCCACAGATTTTAATTTGAGGAGAAACAGCTTTCATGATCTTATCTGAGTTAATGTATTACTTGGTCCCATGTGACTTGGACCAAGTACCCCCCCCCCACGCCCCCCCCAAACACCACCACCACCTCCCCCTACATCCTCTCTTCCTTGTGTCTTAAGAGGATTAGTCGACTCTATATATAAAGCACATTATCTCGTCTTTTGTTGCCGGCCAAGTAAGTGTTATAGATTATGCTGCAGCGAGGGCCTCGCTGGGAGTTTGTCGGTGGTTGTGGTTTTCGGCGTAGTTCACCAGCAGGGCCTGCTGGGACGCGATGTGCAGAGTTCATAGGTCGCCGGGCGACGGCCGTAGGAAGAGCGGGCTTCTGGGAAACGGATGTTAAATCACTGTAATGTGGTCAGCTGGGGAGGAGGCAGCAGAGAGGTTAGACTCGTCCATCAGGATGATGTCAGCCTTCAAAACTAAAAACGAGACGGCAGCCTCTGATGTGCTGGATGGATGCAGATCCATTGATGATGATTGATGACATTATTTTTGCAGAATACATAAATGGGAAGACTTTAGCCTCAATTCATGCGGCGCAAACTTAAGTGACAGAAATAGCACAGGTGTGCTATTACAGGAACCAAATAATTCGGGAAACATCGGATACCTTTAAGGGATTTTAGACTTGAAATGTATCACATGGTAAATATCACCACAACATGTTATGTGGAAATAAGAAGGTTAAATCCAATAAAAAAAATTAAAAAATGTCTCTCCAGTCTTGTGTTGGAGGGACTTCATCCCTTAGAAAAAGTATGATTATGATTAATAGCCCAATAGTACTAGAGTACAAGTGTTTTATTTACCGACATGTTTTGAATTAATATATACGGACGAACATGAGCAGCGACAAGAAGTAAGAACAATCTCCAAATATGAATCGTCAGAACTTCCAAGTTCTGTAGTTTCAGTCCACAACACACACTGTGTGAGTGACAGGTGACTTATGGGAAGTGTAGTGCAGCTCCAAGTAGATTACATCCCTCTGACATGTAGCGGAGCATAGGAGGAAAATACTGAAGTACAGCCATTTTAAAATTGTCCTCAGACGCCACTCGATGGCTGTACTCGGGTTACTCTCCACCACGGGACGCCTGTCCCTGCTGAGTGGCCCTCTTTTGTCGATCCAAAATGGCCGCCGCATTACGTCACCTTGCATGCGGCTGTTTCCTACAGGTGCTCAGAGATGGCAGCTGTAAGCCCCTCCCCCCCCCCACCCCTTACGCAGTAAGGGGATTATTCAGTGTTTGGTCGACACATGGTGATCTCAGCACCTCCTGATTGGATTGCAGTAATCCCTTTACACAGCCACAAAACCCTATTACTATGGCATTAGAGAGGGTAGGGTTTAAAGGGGGGGGGGCATCTAGTGTGGGACAGTGTGTGTGTACATGTAGCACCGTGAATGTGTCTATATAACTTTGAATCTGAATGTTTGCAGGTATATGTATATAAATGTGTGTGTGTGTCAGTAGGTGATTGAACTGCGCTGTGTTGTGTGTGTGTGTGTGTGTGTGTGTGTGTGTGTGTGTGTGTGTGTGTGTGTGTGTGTGTGTGTGTGTGCGCGCCCTTGTTGCGGCTGAATGTGTGCGTATTTGAGTGTGCGCTTGTCGTGTTTGTTTTGTGTGACTTGTATGAAGCTGTGTTCGTACGTGTTTGCTTTTTGTGTGTGTGTGTGTGTGTGTGTGTGTGTGTGTGTGTGTGTGTGTGTGTGTGTGTGTGAGCGTGTGTGGGCGGACGTTCTTTTTGTGTAGGTAACCTTTAGAAAAACCTTTTATGTGTGTGCGCTTTAGATGTGTGTATGTGCATTTTTTGGTGTGTGTGTGTGTATTTTTTGGTGTGTGTGTGTGTGTTTCTCTTTCGAAGCATTCAGACCTCCTGCTGTTGATGCTGTTGGGTCGCAGCTCGCGGCTTCCTCTTACATCATTTCTGCTTTTTAGCAGCTCAGGAGAAAAATATAATGGAGAGTTGCTACTAAAACAAGGAAAGGCTGGGGTGTGTGTGTGTGTGTGTGTGTGTGTGCGTGTGCGTGTGTGTGTTATGTTCGTAATATTTGTATCGCAGAGAAATGTTTCAATATTATTATTGTAAAAATAATTTATATAGCACAAAGTGCTTTACAAGAGGCAAACAATGATAATAAAAACAATTTTAAATAGTTTATAGTTGACATTGAGTAAGGAAGGAATATATAAAAAAAAAATACAATAATTGAAATGAGTCGTTTTAAAATAATTAAATACCAGTTAAGAGAAAGCTTTTCTAAACAGATACAAAGGGCACAAACCCTGTGAATGCACCGAGAGAGAGAGAGATGTTTTTAAGAGGGATTCAAAAGCGGTTAAGGAGCTCGCAAGTCTGACCTCCTCAGGAAGTTATTCCCGAGGTGGTCAGCGGGGTGGGGGGGGTGGAGGGTGTGGGGGGGGCAAACAGAAAAGGCCTGGCCTCAGACCACAGCCTAGATTGTGGTCTGGCTATCAGAGTCTTGTCTGACGACCTCAGGTCGATCTGAGATGTCGGGAGGTGCCTTTGTGGCTTTTAAATTCATCAGTTCTAAGAGTCAGCGTCTGGAGTCTGAATAAACTCCGTGGACTCAGACATGTGTATATGTCTGAGTCCCCCCTCTTGGCAATGTTTTTCAAAACACATTAAAAAGGACATTTGCTTTAATATTCTTGAAAAATACCTTAAAAGTAATTGTCAGTTTTTTTCAAAACGACCAGAAACAGATGTCCACACTTGGATGGAGTAGCTTGATAGTCCACTGTTGGTAGTGCAGGTGTGTGTGTGTGTGTGTGTGTGTGTGTGTGTGTGTGTGTGTGTGTGTGTGTGTGTGTGTGTGTGTGTGTACCGATAAAAGACAAACCCGACCTGCTAGATGTTTGTAGAGTTTGTTGAGTATAAAAACAATAAAGATCCCACGTCGGTCTCTTGATCAAGACACTTTTTCTGTTATCTTCCTCCAGCCGGACGTTCACCCTCCATTTTTAACAAAACTCCTCTCATTTTAGCGGGAAGCAATTAGGCCCTTTTTTTTTTTTTTTATTTTTTTTTTTTTTGAGGGAAGCTAATTCTGATTAAGATCAGCCCCATTTGTAACTGCCATCGTAAATCATCGCCGGAGCCATTTAAAGAAGCACATCAGCTCATTTGGTTCCCTCATCCATTACGAGCGATCCACATTTTCAAGGCTGCGCTTAAAAAAAAAAAACAAAGTTCTTTCCGGCCACATTCGGATCGTGGCCCGACGGTCTCATGCGCCGAGCTCATTTGCAGACAGTTGATCAAAGTCACATAGTCGTCCTTAATTATGAATATTGTATGGAAGGTAATGGTCAGGCCGGCGCATTTAAACAGAGCTCGAGTAGAGGAGACTGATACATGGATTTTGTACGGATCTTGAAATGAGGAAAACATGCATATGGGAACTCATTTAACAGCATTTCCAAAACAATTCTTATTTCCATATCTTATTTTCCATATTCTCTGCCAAATGTTATTGTCTGCGGTCAATAATTGTCATCTCGAGTGATGCGGTAAACTCCGGCCATGTCTCCGTCGGTGGAGGCCAGACGAGGTGCAGACAGACAGGTCAGACTGGGAGTGACTGGCAGACACAGTAAAAGAGCACTGGTCCATCTGCTGCTCCTCTGAGATTCAAACAAATATTGTGATTGACAAACCAACCGAAACCCTCTTCCTCGAGGGGTAAAGCCCGTCCAGCTGGTGCTTCGGGAGGATGAAGTCGGCTTTGGATGAGTAGAAAGATGAATAAAAGGAACCGTAATAATGAACGTATACCGATATATATATATATATATATATATATAACCCTTTGCCTTACCTCCTCTCCCCTCCCCCTCTTGTCTCTCCTCTCCCTCAGTCCTACATGGAGGATCACATGAAGAACAAGGACCGCCTGGAGAAGGAGTGGGAGGCGCTGTGTGCCTATCAGGCCGAGCCCAACGCCTGCACCGTCGGCCTGAAGGACGGCAACGCCAAGAAGAACCGCTCCGCCGCTGTCGTGGCATGTAAGCGATGAACTCCCTCTGTTTTGATTCTTTTGTAAGCGCGCTCTGTTTCTGGGTTTGATTAGTGGGCGAGCCCACATTAGCATTTAGATCGTAGTAATCAGAACGGGATGGAGTGAGTGATCCACTGCTTCAGTATCCACCGTTACAACGGATGCTGCAAGGCCTTCGTTTTTGGGGGGACTTTCAATGCCACATCTTGTTTGTTTTTGTTTTTGTTTGTTTTTAGACCTGAAGCTACGAGCTTTGGGTTTTTTTTATTATCATGACAATTACCACAGAAGTTGGAAATCAGCACACAAAATATCAGCACCGGCCTTCAGGTCTCCAGATTTTTGTTGCTAGAGCCATCATCAGGATTCAACGATAGACAACTAAATCAATAAGAAATTATGATCTACATTTAAATTGTTGCCCAAGTGGTGATGTTTACACATATGCGAAAACTCAAGTTCAATATGTAATGTACAGGAGATTTTATGATGCTCTGGTAGGACAGCGACCTGCCAATCACCTTGTAGCCCCGCCCTAAAGCATACTCTGCTTTATGGTCTATTTGACTCTAAATGGGACCATAGTTTAATCAATAAACACAATTGAGACCATAAACTCCTCTGCAATGTTTACTGAGGTAGCAAATCATCTGAGAAGTAGGCTCATTTTCTCATAGACTTCCATGCAATCTGACTTCTTTTTTTTTTGCAACCGGAGGAGTCGCCCCCTGCTGGTCAGTAGAGATAATACAAGTTTAAGACACTCTTCAGAACCGGAGGTTGTTGCCTGGTTCAAAACTAAAGAGAACCCACGTGTAGAAGGAAAAGAGAGATGTAAAGCAAAGACAGTAATATCTCCTCTTCATTCATGGAGGGCTGACAACCCCTAATTTCTGAGTGGAACCAAAATACCACCCCTCGATGTCAGCCCTCCAAACGTGGCAGCATTACTCCCACCACCTCTCCTCAACACTCCCCGTATATTCTGAACCCGGCTTCTATTATCAGAAACCTGGAACAGATGCAGTGAGCAGAAGGCTTGTAAATTAGTTTTCTATTAAAGCTCTCCTGCACCGACCTCATCAATGATTAAAATTTCTAAGCTTCTGTGGAAATGGCCCATCTAAAAAAGTGCTATTCCATTCTCTCCACCGCCCGGGCTTAATGAAATCCAGGTTGTCAGCAGGGAAAGCAGTTTGTCAGGAATAAATTGCGCTTCCTATTTGAAGCACCGCTGGCTTCTCCAGGGAAAAAAAAAATCAGACCCCTTTTGCCACTTTCACTGCGGACTTCAGAGTTCTCCTCGTAAGTGGAAAATGTACAAAATAGAAAAGATTGCCACACACAAATTCCAGTGGACCAGGGAGGATGTAGGGCACGTATACTAAAATCAAATGTCAAAATACAGTGAACTGCTACATATGCAATTAAACTCCCAAACTCTCGACTTGTTGCTTACATTTACGTAAATGTGCCCTAAACTTCTTTAAATATTGAAAATGTTCTCCCCTTGTCTGATACTGTCAGAGTATATTGTGTTTCACCTCTTTGAAACTCTTCTTTCAACTTTATTGATGTTTAAACAGAGTGAAAGATGGATTGTGCATCATTTTATACACATTTCTCCAAAACGCTTTTGGATCTCCGTTAGACTTTAAATTGAATCCCGTCAGTTCTGGAGCCAATAGACACGTTTTTTTTGCTTTATCTAGAATGTTTTTTTTCTAAATTTGGATTATAATGTCTAACCAGCCAGACACAAACGTCTTATGTTTCTGGGACAAAACAAAAAAACATATCTGCTTGTTCCTCGCTGCTAGCACTAGCTATGCTAGCTAACGCTAACACCAGCAGCCAGAAACAAACATCTGTGATTAATTGATTAATCTGTGATTCAAAATTAAAACACATATTTTCTTGTGGTGGTTTTTCTATAACAAGCAGTTGTGAAATGTACTATATTCTGTTAGATTGCTACTTTAAAATTAAGGCTTGGTAAAAAAAACACGAGTTTTGTAAAGATGGACCCAGAGCTTTCAGAACTTGTCTGCTGGAGTCACCTGCTTCTCTCCTTCGGTGAACTACTCCACCTTGATGACTGTTGAGCGGTTAGAGGTCTCAGCTAGACGGCCACAGTCGGGGATTAATTGGAGAATCAGGAGATTACTCAAACAAGCAATTTAGTGGTGACTTATCTTTATCTTCTTGTGGAAAAGGGCTACAGTGAGAGTTCTGCATATTCAATAGATAAGAATATCTCATTACAATGCGTGTAATATGGCTGCTGAACTCTTGCATTCCTAAAACAGAAGGCCCTGAATCCCCCCCCCTCCCCATTCTCCCTACCCCTCCCCTATTTGTGTTCCAGATGATCACTCCAGAATCACCTTGAAGGTGGAGAACAGCCAAGGCAACTCTGATTACATCAATGCCAGCCCGATCGTGAGTACCTCCTCTGCATTCTAAATCCGTGCTTCACACCGCCGCTACGCCGGGCTCCCACAGTCCCCACGGGGCCTTCACGGGAACAAAGGCAGCCTCCCGTTGTAAAATATAAATTTTGATGCAACGCTTGCTTAGCTCCGGCGACAGCCCCGCGCTCGTGTGTATGTTCTGCACCATGAATATTAATGATCGCTTCACAGCAAACACCCCGGGCGAGTATTCGCTCGGGGAAGGCGTGGGAAAGGACGTGCGCGCGGCGGCGCTCTCGGCCTCGCTTCTCGTTTGTGGGGGAGAAAAAAAACAAAAAATTGATCCGCGGGAAATGATTGTCTGTGACCTTGGGTTATGCTGATTTGACACCAGCTTTTGTGTTTACCGTTGCGGCGCGCTCGACTCGCCGAGGCCTTTCCTTGGCGCGGTGCAGATTTAAGCAGCAGAAAACAGCCTGTAGGAAGGAGACGGGGGAAGAAAGTGCCACGTGAAGTCAGTAAGCGAGTGTATCAATTTGGAAACCAGTGTTGGAATAGTCGGTTTACGTTCCCCCCGAGGCAGATACAGTGGTATTCCATTAAAAGCAGCAGAAACGCTATGCATTTCAAATCTGGGCATCACACCAAGATGTGGCTAAGTGTGTGTGTGTGTGTCTGTGTGTGTGTGTGTGCGTGTGCGTGTGTGTGTGCGTGTGTGTGTGTGTGAGAGAGACTAAGAGAAGGAATCAAAACTACACAAGAACAAAGAAGCAGCCTTGTCAAATGCCACAAATGCAAAAACAGCTGCAACACGTGTGCCCACGCAACGCACAACAAAACACACACACACGCACACACACACACACACACACACACACACACACACACTCAAACACACTTCGAAGCAAGCTTGCGCAAACATTGAAGTGCACACGCTCACGTATACGCACACAAGCATGCTCACATACAGATTACACAGAACATGCATTGCAGACACCCACACAGACGGGTGAAAGCAAACACTCACACACGAGCATCGTGCATCCATCCTCACCTCTCCTCCCCCACACACACACATTAAAGATTAAATGTATGCAAATGTACAGTGAGGGTATTTAAGGAACCTTCCCTGCTGACAATTAATTTCCCCTTCTCCCACGCTTAGACGTAAAGAAGACGAGCAAGAGACGAGATGTTTGGGATCTCGGCAAATAACTGTAAAGAATTATTTACTAATGGCCAAATAACACACACAAATACTGTACTATTATATATTATACTATTTTATTTGTATTAGCAAGCATGCAGCTAGTATTTCAACATGGGAGAAAACATGTTCCATCCATTCATAAACTTGTTTTAAAACGTCACAAAGCAGAAGAACCTTCAATAAAGAATCCACAATAAAGACAAAGGTCACGGTAAACGGATAAAATGTGAGTAATGGAAGCTGCTGACCCCACACGAGTAGTCTGTACTTATGCGCGACATGAATTCATGAAGCGGTCACAGATGTAGAACAAGTACGACCATTTGGCTGAGGCCTTTAAAACAGTGTACTGAAATCCTCCAAAAACTGGATGAACAGTTGTCATTTAATCAACCAGATGTCGTCTGCGCTAGCTAACGTAAGGGTTGCAGGAATTAGCTAAAGTGCATAATTAAAGCCGTCCTAAATGTTACATGCTCAGTTTCTCATTAGATATTCGTCTTGAAAGCACCCGCTGAGATTTAATTGAGACCAGCAGCTGGAGGCTGGAGGCTGTGGAGGGTTTGAGATGATGATTGTTTGTTTTATGGGGCGGGGTCATTAGCCTCGCATCCCAACATGGAGGATCAGGCCGAGCCCTTTAGTTTGGGCCGCTTATTCACATGTTGCGTCTAAAAACGTGTTGGAAAACACAAGGGCGTGCATCAGTGTGTGTGTGTGTGTGTGTGTGTGTGTGTGTGTGTGTGTGTGTGTGTGTGTGTGTGTGTGTGGGGGGGGGGGTTGCCCTACTGTCACGCCTGCGGTTCGTGAGATGGATAGTAAAGCTCCAGGTAGTCCTGAACTAAAATGATTAACTTCTCCTCCGTTAATTTACCGTTGACTGACACTCACGGTAACAGAAAAGATATCTGGCTGCTCTGATTGGCTGTTCCTCGTCACATGACATGTCCAAAAGCTGAACTGTGAGAGACATATGGAGGTGCGAGGGAACGCTCGTCCCTAAGAAATTTAAGAAAAAGCTAATTAAAGAGATGACCCGAGCTCCATCCAGCAGTTATTACGGTAAAGACAATTATTAGCATTAAAATCACAGAAAGAAAACGTGTTTCCTGGTTAGCCTCCCCGTATATTTTTAACCACGAATGTTCCTCTTTTTTGTTGAAGCACACTTGCTGTCGCCCTCTTTTGTGGCCCGACGTCCCACACACACGCACAATCACTCAGTTTCACAAACTTACTCACAAACACAATCAATCACTCACTTTCTCCTCTGGCGCACACACAATTAGTCCAGAACAGACTCAATAGTTTCCTCACACACACACACACACACACACACACACACACACACACACACACACTTCCTAAGACATAATCAATCACTCAGGTACCACTCAATCATGCACACACTCCATCACTCACGCGTACACTCATTCTGATGCATGACTCGTGCTGACAGCACCGAGTTTAAATCAGCCTCGCAGCTTTTATTGACAGTTAAATTGACTTCTTTTGATTAACGATTGAAAAGAGTCACTGATGGAAATGGAAAAGACTGCAAATCATCGTGTCCTGTCTCTTCAAACTAATAGCACTATTGAATATGATAGCAAATTCTGAAAAAACAAAAGCTCATTAGGATGTCTTAATGAAACTTCAGAGGTATTTAATGTTGCTAATTTGAATGTAATTAATGTTTGGGATTCAAGTACGAAGCTGTAAAAAAAAAAAGTAATTACTCGGTTATGTTTAGGCAACAAATCTACTTAATTATGTGTTGGCAACAAAACTACTTGGTTAAGTTCAGGCAACAAAACTACTTGGTTAAGTTCAGGCAACAAAACTACTTGTTTATGTTCAGGCAACAAAACTACTTGGTTATGTTAAGGCAACAAAACTACTTGTTTATGTTCAGGCAACAAAACTACTTGTTTATGTTCAGGCAACAAAACTACTTGGTTAAGTTCAGGCAACAAAACTACTTGTTTATCTTTTGGCAACCAAACTACTTTTTGTTCAGGCAACAAAACTACTTGTTTATCTTTTGGCAACCAAACTACTTATTTATGTTCAGGCAACAAAACTACTTGTTTATCTTTTGGCAACCAAACTACTTATTTATGTTCAGGCAACAAAACTACTTGGTTAAGTTCAGGCAACAAAACTACTTGGTAATGCTTCTGCAACATATTTACTTCCTCTCTGCCCCCCGCCCCCTCTCCCCTCCCCGAGGTGCCAGACTAACGCCATGAAACTACTTGGTTATGTTAAGGCAACAAAACTACTTGTTTATCTTTTGGCAACCAAACTACTTATTTATGTTCAGGCAACCAAACTACTTGGTTAAGTTCAGGCAATAAAACTACTTGGTTTTGTTCAGGCAACAAAACTACTTGGTTAAGTTCAGGCAACAAAACTACTTGGTAATGCTTCTGCAACCCCCCCCCCCCCGAGGTGCCAGACTAACGCCATGAAACGGATCCTACTGAGTGATGGTAATCACACACAAACACTTGACTCTTTTGTTCCTTCGATAGAAAAGACAAAAACACAATAACAGGGATAATTGCTTTTGTCACATCCGCCATGTCTGTGCCTTATTAAGGAGGGAGGCGTGTCTGTCTGCGCGAGAGAGAACGACAGTTTGTCTTATGTCATTAATGCCGGGGTTTAGTTCTGGAGACACCTTGAGATGTCAGGAAGCTTGTGTCCACAGAGGAGACGGAGAAGTGTCTGTCGTTCCTCATCTTTCCATCTTCTGCGTTGTCCTCTTCCTCGGCTGTATTTGTTTCTCCTCCTCTTCCACCTTCGTCTCTCGCCAGCGTTTTACTTATTTTTCAGTCTTTCTTGATTTATCACTGTCAATTTGTTTCTCCTTCTCTGTCCTTCCTGGTCTTTCTCCTTTAATTTCCTGGACCCTACCACTGTGAATCACAAGGGACATTTTGTTATTTGTTTCAAAGTCCTTCTAGGTTGATATAACTCTATTTCCTAGGCCTGAACACTCCGGGTCGGCCAAGAGACATTTTGTAATTTCAGTCATGTCGGTCGTCATTTGCAGGTAAAATCTTTACCCATATCGACCTCATGTCGCTTGGTTTTGACCAGTATGGGCTTTTGAAGATAGATTATTAAGTGCTCCTCTGATACATGTATACCTTGCAGATGAAAAGGTGTTTTGTTTAATATATGCACTACATGGTCAGAAGTATGAGGACAGCCCAAAGAGAAATACCTGGATAAGTTAAGTACTAAGTATTAAGTTTAAAAAATAGTAAAAAATTCTTTCTATTACAGTCGTAATTTCCTAAACTCATAGCTGTGTCCTATCCAATCTCAGACTCCTAACTAGGTTTAAAATCCTGAAAAGAAATGTTAATTTTGACATGCATACATACACACATACATGCGGTATTTTTAAAATAAATAACTCAGTTAGGTTTAGGCAACACAACTACTTGGTTGGGTTTAGAAATAGATCGTCAAGCAAGGAAGTGCTGTTACTGAAGTACGTTACAGACAGCGGCTTCCTCGGACCCATTCACCTTTAATGGTCTTTATACGTCCTCGTTTACGTGGATAACATACGAAAACATTTTGTGGGATATCTACGAATTACGGATATCCGCCGTAATTCGTAGATATCCCACAAAATGTTGTATTGCTAAGAATGTAGGATGAAACCAGCCTGACCAATTAATATAGGGTTTAATTTAAAGCGACATCATACGGTTTGAGTAGCCTTTCAATCATTCAATCATTATATTTTGGTGTTTTTTTGTTGGGTTTTTTTGGTGGTCGGTGTGAGTTTCCTTCGTCGGGTGGCTGGACTCAGCCTGAGCGATAGAGACAGGAGCTCTGACATCCAAAGGAATGTGAAAACCATTTCTTTAAGGAGCAGACTTTGTCCACGGAGGCTTTGTCTCGCTGAAACACGAAAGGGACGAATCGTTGCCACCGAGTACCAAGAACACTTCTTTTAATTGAAATTCATGAAAATCAGCCGCGGACCAAATGGAACATACTTTGGGCCGTAAACGGACGCGTACGTGGGCGTAACCCTCGGGCCAACCACCTGCAGACGTCTTAAAAGTGCACTATCTGCCTCCAGATATTTCTTTACCACAACGCAATTTCTGTCTGTGGAGGTTTTAATGAGCACTCGTTAGTACCGTGTCACCTTTCTTTTCTTGCTAAGTCGCTACAATTTAAGTTCACTGGAAGTGCATTTATTGTTTGGCATTCATAAACGGGAACAAAGGACCATTAAAGACAATTTTGTGAGGAGGAAAAGCCCCAGAAATTATCTGTCTTCCCTCTGTAATTGCCTCCAGCTAAATTGGTCTTCCCAATTATTACATTTACCGTACAATTTGCATGGTAATAGGCAGGGGTGTCAGTCACTTCCTCGCAAATTCACCTCATGTTCGTCTCCTGTCGCTTTGCTCTCGACGCCTACGCCATCCTTCTGTAATTTCCATTAAGTTGAGGAAGAAGTTGCCGACAATTTCTCACCGAGAAGTTTCTTTCTGTGATTAAAACGAACAGTTAAAGACGGTATATACTAGCAGACTTAGAAATGTCTGTTCTTTTTTTTTTTTTTTTTTTTACAAAAAGATTGGAGACCGAAGAGGTCGTTTGGGAAAACAAGTTTTTTTTTTTTTTTTTTTTGCAAAGTGACACGGACAAACGTAACGTGGTGGAATAGTAACTGTGCCACAGAGTTGCGTTTCCCGGGCAGTGTGCTGTACATCACGATGCACTGAGGTTTATAACGAGCTGCAGAGCACTGAATCATCTCCGCGCTGCAGTGTGCTGAGGGGAAGTGGCCCTCCTTGACCGCTCGGAGATTATTTCATCGGTGTACTTTTATTTATAGGGCTATTATTAGTTTGCTGCCCTCTCACTTCTCATTGTATTTTAAGTTCTCATAAAACTCAACATGCAACCTATTCCTCCAGGATTTATAGCTGATTTGTTCCCCATAACTCGCACAGACTTTGAAAAGAAAGCTTCAGCTGTATACAGTTTTAAAAAAAAGTGTTTTTGATTAAAATGTTATTAGAATTCAACCTAATTTCTAAAGTTTAGTCCAACTTAGAATTTTCCCGACTCTTAACTCTCTCAAAGCTGCAGTAACTTAAGAGTTGATTTATATGTTGCACTGCAATAGTAAAGGTAACATTTCCTCCTTTCTTGGGATAAACCAGTGCTTTATGTAATACTCTAGGAGAGAGACAGTTTTTTAACTCATAACTTGCATTTCTTTCTTCTTTATCTTCTTTGTTTTATTTTTCTGTAAACCGTGTGTTCCACACAGCCAGGCTTCTCCCTCGAGAAATAGATCTAACTTATGGCCGTCCTCTAGTGTCCGGAAGCAGATTAATATCAGTATATAATAAACAATTGTAACCTTAAATCATCTCCTATCCTCTCGTTTCCTGTTTCCTCTTTCCTCAGATGGATCACGATCCCAGGAACCCAGCCTACATCGCCACTCAAGGCCCTCTGCCCTCCACCGTGGCTGATTTCTGGCAGGTAAAGACACACACACAAACACACACACACACACACACACACACACACACACACACATGCATGAACAGAAATCAATGCGTTCTCCTCTCTTGAACAAGAGTTAACCGATTTTTATTAGTGCTGTGAGCCATACGGGAGACCAGCTTGTTCTGTAGATGTTGTTATTAATCTCCTCTTTACCATCATGCTCACTGCCCTTCAAAGCCTCTGCCACCACCACTATACACACACACTTCCCACACACACACACACACACACACACACACACACACACACACTTACGCACAGTGGGACACATTGCTAATGCAGGACACAACAAACACTTTTCCCACAGTCCCAAATGTTGAATTGGGTTTGAATCTGAGACCAGAGGATCGATAGGTTATTCTGGCCAGTCACGGCTTGTGCGTGCAGTGTGTAGGTTGTGTGTGTGTGTGTGTGTGTGTGTGTGTGTGTGTGTGTGTTGGAAGGAAAGGTCCCCTTGTCAACCAAGTTCCGTCCCGGCTGCATCCCCAGTAAATCTCCGGCTCCCGTAGATTCACCGCTCAGCAGCTGCTCGTCAGCTGGAGTGAGATATAAAAGACAGCTCATTTAAGATGTCCACCGCATTATCCATCTATTAGCTGTACCCATTTGTCATTGAGGGTCGCGGGGGGTTGGTTGCCGGGCAACACTTGCTGGACCGATCTCCAGTCAATCACAGGGCTGACACTGAAGACAGACGACCCTCCATGCTGACATTTACACCGGCGGGCTAAACTGCATGTCTTTGGACTGTGGGAGGAAAACCCATCAGGGAGAGAAAGCACACTCCACTCAGAAGGGACTCAGGCTTCTACGCAGCATTACTGTGTCTCCTCGTCGTCCTTAATCAGAGGCTTCCAACGTTATTACACCACATACATCACATTTTCCCATCCAGGATTCTGCTGACGTGCCCTCGAGGGACACGTACCACAATGTGCAGCGTACATAAGTCAATGCACGGACCAGTGTGAATATTATAAAAAGAGCCCACTGTGCAGTTACCTTTTTCCTGGATAAATAACAGTTTAAATTAAATTTGCATTCTAACGAATCCACGTTTTAAAAAGAGGGAACTCGTCGTCACCGGCAACAGCGAGTTCTCACCCTGTCAGCTCAAGCAAATTAACACCATTTCTCAAAAGAAAAAAAAAAAAAGAAAGAAAAGTGCACCGTCACATCTTTTAGATCCATGAGACCAATCAGGGAAGCAGGAGGGGGGCTGAGCCGAGTGTGTGTGTGTGTAGAGGTGCGGTAATAAAAAAAAAAACACCACAATTAACGACGGTTAAATCTCCGGCAAGGTGTTGCGCCTCTGCTGACGGCAGCTGCGGCCATCTTGATAATCTTAACGCGATGATGTGGGAGCGGTATTGTTTTATGGCTTCCATTAACGGCCGACTGTAACCTCTGATCGGAGCCGAATGGATCTCAAGAGCCAGCCCACCCTCCGGCTGTGACAATGCGAGTGCCAGCAGGAGGAAAATACGAGCGCGTGCCGAGCCTCTCCCCGCGGAGTGACCCAGTTGGGGGAGGAAACGGCCTCGGCAGCAATTACTTTTTCGTGCCGTGTCGCTTGACTCGCTCGCAGGTTTTCATACCAAAGTTTTGAAACGCAGTAAACATGTCTTGAAGTGTTTGGTTTCAAACTGAGATTTCATTTTCACCCCCCCTAAAAACAGAAACGTCTACCCTTCCAAAATGTGATACATAGCGCAAACTTTAAACCGATATCCAGGCGAGTGGGAGAGCGAGGACACATGTCAGTGTTCCCGTTAGCGGAGTGTTGACAGCTGCGAATGAGATCTGGTTCCAAATCGAGCTCGCCACAACTTTCAGAGAACGTGACTCTTAAGAGGCGGCTTGACATTTAGACAAACTTTGGAACTTTTTTAAAAGAACATCAGGCAACATAAGCCCCCGGCTAAAAAAAAATAGATTGTCTGCACCTTTTGAGAAACTGCATGTCTGCAAGTATTAAATAAATGTATTAATAGTGTGGGTTACTGTCATGGATAGTAGTCACTCATTTTGTTAGATTACGAGCATAGAGGTAAACAAAGTAAATGAAAAAGCGCTCTAATGAAACTTGTGAAAGCCACGAGGAAACATATTAATATTTGGTTAAAAAAACAGGCGTGTTTACTATGCTTTCTCTACAAATTCATATCAGCAGAGTACAAACATTTCATTTTCTGTGGTAGAAATTGAGCTACATGCCTGATAGAATAGAGTTATAAAGAGGGAGGAGGAATAATAAATTCACATTTGAGTATTTTCTTTTAACTATATGCTCACCAATATAAAAAATATTGGATATTTAATAGATAATCTACTCTAGATTTATGTCACAGCCAACCGTTTTAATTCCATCAACTTGGTTTTAAAAAAAAATCTTGTTTATTGTCAGTTTGGTATGACGGATGGGTCTAAATACTACACAATATCACTACGATACTATCCCGTAGGAGACACCAGAACCTGTGAGAAAACTGAGAACACGTCTGTGTTTCCATTTCTTTTTTTTTCCCAGTAAGAGGCCTTCAGAGAGAGTCGGATCGAGGCCTGCGAGGCGTTTACTGAGCGAGTGTTTTGTTTGCAGATGGTGTGGGAGAACGGCTGCGTGGTCATCGTCATGCTGACGCCTCTGGTGGAGAGCGGGATGAAGCAGTGCTACCACTACTGGCCCGATGAGGGGTCCAACCTGTATCACATCTACGAGGTATGATGACTCAGCTCCGGCAGGAGTGACCGTGTCATCGGCCTTCGGCTCTATGAAACACATCTGTTGGCTTCCTCTCCTTTTTAAAGAGCTACATGGCTCTTTAAAGGGGCTCTGATTGGTTCCATCTGATGCCCCACATATGTGATAATTGGCCGATACCAGACACATTTTTCCTCTCACGCTGAAAGAATACATATAGTAAAAACTTGACTGTGATCAAGTTAAAATTTCTAAAAACCCAAATCCCAATATATAACATTATTTACCTCAAAAGAAAACGCTACAGAATATTCAATAAATGGCTGTAACTCATTTATGAAAATTGTGTGTTTGCACCAAACTTCATATGGAGCTCCAAATCACCTCATAACAATTTATCACACAGAAACAAAGACTGGGCGTTTTTTTGTAAAATATGCTAAATTTAGTGTCTTGTGTCTGGTGCTCATTGCTGCGTCCTCGCAGGTGAACCTGGTGTCCGAGCACATCTGGTGCGACGACTTCCTGGTTCGCAGCTTCTACCTGAAGAACATGCAGACCAACGAGACGCGAACCGTCACTCAGTTCCACTTCCTGACCTGGCTCAACCAGAACGTCCCGGAGACCAGCCGGACACTCCTCGACTTCCGCAGGTAGGGAAGTCCTTTGAAAAAGAAAACTGGAAAAATATTTGAAACTAAACTAAGACTTCTCGTTTTTTTTTTTTATCCAGTTACTCCCCATTTTTTATGTCCAATGCTGTTCTGTCCTTATCACCGCTAACTAGCTGCTCCAAGAAACCAACGAGTATGAGCTTATTGTGATTATTGTGATCCCTCACCGGCTTCCCATCGCAGCTGCTAATTGTGCCACAAACAAAGCCAGAGGTGCCGCCACCGGCTATTCAAGAGAGGCCTCCACATTGTGGCAGAGTGTGCTTGAGACACGAGATGCCACTCGACATATTTTTCTGTACTGCCCAAGACTTTTTTTAGGATTTTACTTTCTTTCTAGTTTCTTTGAACTTCTTTCTCATTTGAAGAACAGAAAGTAACGAACGCCCGCTTTTAATGTCGATAGTAAACTTCACTGAGGTTTTTGAAAGCCTTAAGGAAACTTCTGTCTTTTTGAAAGAGGCCTTTGGAGGAAAAAAAGAAGAAACAAAATTACAGTTTGATAACGATATTCGTTTCCAAAGCAAGAAAAGGACTTTTTGTGATGTTTTCAAAGAAAAAGTCACTACAGTCTTTTTTTTTGTCTCAAAAGAGCCTCTTAGCTGACTTTGTCTTTGCTTTGGTGGAACAAAGCCCTGCCTTTATTTGTGAAGGAGTCCACTTGTAGAAAGACAAAAAAGAAATGTGTGATAGTACCTGAAAATGTGCTCTCCTTCCCCACAATGAGGGAATGTTCTCGAAGCCTCCCCGGATACAAATCGGCGTCAATAAAATGAATGAAAGGTGTCAATGAAATGAGCCGAATGCCGAGCCTCGTGGGCTCGGCGATCTCCGCACACGTCCTGTGATTCCTTGAGTTTCTTCTATTCGTTCACTCCTCATCTAGCAAGAAGTCCATGCGAGTTCCCCTCAGAAAATCGAGTGTTAATTCCAACCCGGAGGTCCTGAAATGCACCACAATCATCTAGCTTTTTTTATGCTTGGCGGTGTAGAAGAATCTACGAGTGATGGTTGTGGATGCGTTTTTGTTGTTAAGGAGGTTAAATAGAAGGTTTCTGAGTTATTTGCCCCCTCCTCCCCCCTTCATCTAAACCACAAAGACTTTGAGTCGCCATAATAACTTCAAACCTCTCACTTCTCCAGGAGTTCTGACTCGTGACCCTGAGATGCTGAGGCAGAGAAATATCTATATCCCCTCAAACATCCCGGGCATTTTCCGAGTCGATAACAGAGTAATTCGGGACGCAGTGAGGGGAGCCGGAGTGGTCCTTTATCTCCGCCGCTCCCCTCCTTCGACCTCTTCTAAACTGATATACTGTATTGCCTATGAGGTGGGAGCCGCCTTTCCTCTGAGTCACTGTGGATTTTCTCCAGCGATAGACCCCAACTCGGCTTTATGTATCGGGCCCCGGTGGCGCACATCAATTAGGTGAGATATCGAGAGTGAGAGCTTGTGGTTGCGGCTATTATAAAAATATATATATATAATAAAGGAAAAGGGGGTCTGGTGGGCGTCACCACCCACCATCAGTTAGGAGATATTGCCTCCACTCACAGGGCAGCGGGGTCAAAACACAATGAAGAAAGCGGAGAGGGAGATATTCTTCACTTTTATTGCGGCGGATATGGTACAAAAACAACCTCCCCTCTGCCCCCGCTTTTTCCTTTTTATTTTCCACCCCGGCGGTTCGAGGAGGCCGGCTGACCTCTCCTTCTTTTATGCTCGGCAACCTCACTTACAACTAACTGACTGCACCGAAAAGCATTGCTTACAACCCCCCCATCCCCCCTGCGCCCCCGGCCACCCTCCTCCTGTTTTACCAGCTAACTAGCGGTTGCCAGTGTCATTTTTGTGATGTTGCAGCTAGTAATATAAGCCCAGTTGCATAGTCACAAAAGTGATCATTGGAGACTGTGACTCTGCAACCAAGGGGCCTCGTGGACCCCCCCTCCCTCCTCCCCCCTCCTACCCTGATACTCCTCCTCTCCCTTTCTTTTCCTCTCCTTCCTCTCCCTCCCCGCTGTGCCCGGTGACCTGAGATGACCTCTCGCCTTTTTGCTTGCTCATGGTTTGCTTGACTGCCTATAATCTCCTCCCCCCCCCCCTCTCTCTCGCCATGCCTCCATTCCTCTCATGCTTTTGTCTTTCTCTCACCCGCCCTCTGTCTGTCTCTTCCTCTCTCTCGTGTCCTTCTATCCGTCCACACTCGAAGCTTCTTCGATGTCTGGACAAACCCTGAAAAACGCTCGTCTCGTGTTGTTGTGAGCTCGAGAGAAACAAAGCTCAGCTACTTAAGCCTGATGAGGATAAGGAAGCCATCTGTCCATCTGTCTCCTCTAACCTTCTCTGACATCACTCATTTTAAATGTCACTATAGCCGATCATACAACGCCAACGGATCCTCATATAACGGTTCTTATGATATCTCTCGAAAAGTACATGCATACCGATGAACTTCCATCTTCACAGCAGGCAACAAAAATACTTGGTTAGTTTAGGAAAAGATTGTCAAATCCCACGGAAGCGGCGTTACTACGTTACGCAACAAATAAATCAACATTGACTTCTCGTTTCTCACGAGGGGAACGAACAATGGTCTCATGGCCCACAGATAACTGTTGGTCGTGATTTGATCAGCAGGGCGGGAGTAAAATGTTTTCTTGACGCGCCGCCAATCTGCGATGATTTCACCGTCATGTTTCGAAGCGTTGGCTCTTCCACTTTCTTTTTTTTAGACAGGACACACACGCAGCTGCTGTAGAGATCCGTCAGATAGACTCGACACCTTCGCTTATCAATTAGGCTCATCGTAGCTTCCTTACATCTTGCGTCTTTACGAAGGATTTTGTCATTTCATGAATGACTGTCATCCGCAAATTGCAGGTACATTTTCCAGTTTTAATTAGTGAAGCGCGTCTAAATTAGCGTCACGCTGCAGATTCAGTGAAACTGTCCCCAGGTTTAGGGTTTATCCGGCTTTATGTGGATGTGGTCCGTCATCTCTCTTCATCAGTTTGGTTTTCCCTTCTCTCTCTTTCTCTCTCTCTCTCCTCCTCAACCTCTGTCTCGCTCTTCCTCCACTTCATCTATCGGTTTCTCTCTTTTGTCTCTCCTGTCTCTCTCCGTCAAGCTTGAATCTCTCTCGCGGGGCGTTTCCTCTGAGTCTCTCACACCCCTCTGTACACCCACCGCCGGTTTGGTGATTCTCTGCCGGCTGTTTCCATGGTAACATCACTTTTAATTGTCTGCAGCAAGCTCTGACTTTTCAATTTTGGTGTGGTGGAGGATGAACGTGGGCGGAGTTTTTTATTTTTTTGTGATGTTCCCACTTGTGTGTTCCTGTCTTGGCCTCGGGAAACAACCTGCTGCCAAAAAAATGCATATATTGTCAATTTAGTACAAAAGCTGTTCCTTAAAACACCCCATTGGTTTGGTTCTTGTTATAAAAGTAGCAGTTTTGTTCTCGGCTCGACTTACGTTACGTTGTTTCATGTGGTTCATATATCGGGACCAGTTGCAGATTATACTTGAATTTGTAGAATACTTGTGGCATTTAGTGCCAACCTCTGCATTCATCCTCTGAATTTGTAATTCTGGAGATTTTTACGATTTAGTGCAGAAGCTCGTTAGAAAAAATGTCCAAAACACTTCATATCTCAGTGTTAATAAATGCATAAAAAAAATGAATGGAACCACTATTAAATATCTGTTTGCATTCTTACTCAAAATCTTCGGAGAATGAGGGTAATATTTTCATTGACTTCTAGACTATTAGACTTATTTTTGCAATCTGAGGAGTCGCCCCCTGATGGCCATCAGAAAGAATTCTGGCTTCACTTTTCAGACACCTATTCTAGACCTTTCAACCACATCTCACAGTCTTCCTCGGTGGAAGGAGTTTGCTCAGCTGTCCTTACATGATCTAAGGATGACCTCATTTTTTCGTCCATGCTTGGCATAACTTTCTGACAAATCTCATTTAAATGTGTTAGGTTTTTGAGATATTCTGCAGACTAACAAACAGTCCCAAAAAAATGTTTTCACTAAATATAGTCTGGGAAAATTTTTTTTGCAACGTGGAAAATACGTTTATAAGGATGGTTCAAGCAAATGAAGGTCACAAATTTCCCTTTCTTTCCTTGACTGAGTGATGCATTATGGATTACACGCTCTCCCACCCCGCCCATCCTCCCCCACACACACACACACACTCTATGCCTTTACATAATATGTTCCTGCTGAATATTGTTATTTGGAGTTATCACCATGAAATAGAATCGAGGACGGTTTCCAGCTGGGATCAAACTCACGGCTCTCTGCTTCTTGCTCAGATAGGAGCTGGATGTTTGTGTAGATCCAACGGCTGCTGTGCATTTTGATGAACAATGTGTCAAGTTTTTACCACCATTTTTTTTAAAAA
Source organism: Ophiodon elongatus (assembly GCA_016806645.1). Taxonomy (NCBI): domain Eukaryota; kingdom Metazoa; phylum Chordata; class Actinopteri; order Perciformes; family Hexagrammidae; genus Ophiodon; species Ophiodon elongatus. Next base: position 106,544 of record JACSYO010002150.1, read on the forward strand.
GGGGACGTGTCATTCCCAACACGTACTTGCATGTACGTACTATGCGTCTTTACGCATGTATGAAAGAAACATGAATGCAAATCCATCTTGTCTGCTGTGGGATATTAAGATACAGCAATGGGATGGTTTTCATTCTTCATGGTATTTGTGTTGATTGGGTTTCAGCTGTGCAACTTCAAGACCTGTCAATAGCAAAATAAAACCTGAACGCTGTAAGAAAAGAGAGCTTTTCTTCATTTCAGGAAGCAGGTTGTTTCCACCAAAAACAATTTAAGTGTTTTAATAAATCACTGTGAGCCGCTGGGACTGATTCTGTTGCTGCACCAAACAAGCAGGAAAAAAACAGGAAGGGAAAAAAGTGACAGTAGGAAAAAGAATCGCTCTCAACACGTTCATAGTGAAACCAAAGATCAAACTTTTGCCCAAAGTCCCATGGTCTTGGTTTAACAATATCACTGTTATGATTGTAACCATTTATTTTTGTCAATTTCATGAAGATGTCGGTTGTTTTTCCAATCGTACGCTGCTGGCCAGTTATGATACACTGGGCATCTTTAACATTTATTTCATGCTGCGTCTGTTGTGCAATCTGTGGTTATTATTCTTAATAATTCAGAAAATGTGTCATTATAGTAAAATTCTTTAATATTCAAGTAGGACTGAGAAACAATCTTTACATTACGATACATTGTGGCGTTACATTGTGGCGTTACATTGTGGCGTTACATTGTGGCGTTACATTGTGGCGTTACATTGTGGCGTTCACATTTTCATAATTCATATCATATAATTCACAATATATTTGAACACGTCTCCAGACTGTTCAGACCTGCAGTGGAGCACCAATGCTAGTATTTTTTTTGGCGGCTGGGTTGGAAGTTTTATAGTATAGTATGTATCTATACAATACTATATACTCATATGTTAACTTAGAAACAGGTTAAAAATAAAAAAAATTTGATGATGTGCAAGTTGCGCAACTGCAACCTTAACTTAATTTGAATCCTGGCAGTCCTAAGGAACATTTCTGTCTATTTTCCCCTAATGAAATAGGGAATTAACAGTGCTGCGCATGCTGTTCTTCGTGGTTGTTTCTTCTAAAAGCCCAGATACATGATGTACTGACTGTGTGTGTATTTCTGTGTGATGTTAACACTGAGCTCGTTTTTCTGTTCTGTGTTTTTTACAGAAAAGTTAACAAGTGCTACCGGGGACGCTCGTGTCCTATCATAGTCCACTGCAGGCAAGTAAAATAACAACTACAGCAATCTGTGTGTCTTCTCTTTTCCTTTTCTTTTTCTTTCAGCTCAGGGTTATGAAATGTTTGTGGTTTTTCTTGAAAGTTAGCAAACAAGCAGACAGTTCTTGTGTGGAGGACGACAAACATTTTACGTGAGAAATTTGCCCAAAAGTTGAGATTTAATTGTGACAAACTGTCCACGGAGGAGGGAAACTTTTAACCGGAGGCAGTGTGTCACGTGTTGGTGAGAGCGAGAGACGAGTAAATAGGCGTAAACATGGTTGTAGCCATATGTGTTTTATCACATCCCCCTAGTATCTGCATCCCCACCACCACCACCACCACCTGAGGAAATAACTTTGTGCGGAAACATCCCGCAATGATTGAATTTAGAGACAAAAAATAACTTCCCTGACGGATAGCGGTTATGTCTGTCGGCCCGCTCCTCCACTAAGTGATCTATTATTTAATACGGCGTAACGGCTCTTCCAGGATGATGAAATCGTACTTTTCTCGACTAAATTCGCCATTCGCTCCCATTTTTCTCTTTGACTCGGCATGCAGTCATGCCACGTGTCATTTACAGTCATTCGGATTGTTGCAAACTCATTCCTGAACCCAACCGGCCAATCGTGTGCGAGCACGTGGTCGTGACGGAGACGGAGGAACGCTCCCGTTCATCCTGCAGACGTTCACGTTTAAGCGAGTTTGTCAAAGCCAGCCGTTTAAAACCCGACGTGGTACACAGACAGCAGCGTGACGCAACAGAAGATGCAGACATTCTGTAATCAAAACAGCATTCAGAGAGCTTCTCCGTCTTTTTTTTTTTTTTTTTTTTTACCATTTCTGTCTCGTTCACATCTTTTTTTCCTCTCCTATCTTTTTCTTTCCCTTCCCTCTCTCTCTGCCTCTCCATCGCTCTCAGTCTCTCATTTTAAATAGAGTGAGAGAAGGCAGCAGACATCTTGACGTGTTTACTCACAGCCCTCAGGCTTCCACTGACACACACTCACACACACACACACACACGCACACACACACACACACACATCACATCACATCTCTTTGATCGCCTTGTAATGATGCTGGTGAGGTGCAGCGATACGACAGATCTAATCACGCTGTAATAGCCTGTACGACACACACACACACACGCACACACACACACACACACACACACACACACACACACACACAAGGACACACACAAACTACCTGAGATCAGAGTGATTGTATCTGTGTAGAACACACACACACTCACACTCTGTTCCTGCACTGATGCTGCTCAATTACTGCCACCAGGAGTGTGTGTGTGTGTGTGTGTGTGTGTGTGTGTGTGTGTGTGTGTGTGTGTGTGTGTGTGTGTGTGTATGCGTGCGTGTGTGTATGCATGTGTGGGCTTACAAAAACTAACCAAAGCCTTAGTGAAAATGAAATATTCAGGAAGTATGGACGCATGCCAGCTACCACTCACACTCACACACACACACACGCACACACACACACACACACACGCACACACACACACGCAGTTTGCTTGAAATAAATCTAGGATACAAAATATTTCCTCCACATAAATTACAGAGGCTGAATGCCTTTACACACTTTCTTTTTGTGCGATCAATTCGCACGTCAATATATGTTTTTGTCATTAATACGTTCACACAGAACGCACATGTCTCAAGGCAAAGAAGCAAAACTCTTTCTCCAAATTTTCGGAGGTTTTCGCACCGCGGATAAAGGCGTGAACCCGTCACGTTGTGCGTAACGGGTTGAGCTGCGCCTATTATTAGACCCTATTATTAGACCATATTATTAGACCCTATTATTAGACCCTATTATTAGACCATATTATTAGACCCTATTATTAAACCCTATTATTAGACCATATTATTAGACCCTATTATTAGACCCTATTATTAGACCCTATTATTAGACCCTATTATTAGACCCTTTTATAGACAAAAACAAACCCGACATGAACAAAAAGCGAAGTACTCGCCTGTAAATATTATGTGTCTCGGGCTTTTATTGTGAAAGGTAAGAAAGGAGAGGATCTGCTCTTCGCTGGCTTTGCCGCCGTGCTTCAGATTACGGAGCCACTCGACAGGTTTCGCACAACGTGATTGGTTCACGTCTTTATTTGCGGTGCGATAAAAAGCTCCGAAAAATCATCAACCACACCACGAAAAAAAAACGTACGTTGCTTCTTCTGCTGCATAATATTCACGTTCTGTGACAAAACAACCGTAAAGGACCTTATTCTTAGACTAGAAGATCGTGCATTTACATCCGTGTCAAATAAAAAAATAAAAAAATGTAGAGTTGCCGTTAAACAAGTTTACATTACATTACATTTAGCTGCTTGTAATGAGTGCATTCATCATACACTGATGGGAGGGGCTACCATACAAGGTGCCACCTGCCCATCAGGATTCTAACTAACACCGCAGGCACAGCTATGGGAGACATTTGGGGTTAAGTGTCTTGCGCAATGACACATCGACATGGACTAGCGGAGCCGGGGATCGAACCGGGACTCCTGATCTCCCGCTGATCCACGGTCGCAGTCACAGTTTATATTTTGATGCTAATTCCCGACCGAAATAAAAACCAGCTTCTTCCTTTCTGTTCCGCGACTGTACGGCTCTGAAGTCCTTTATCCCCGTTGGAAGAGCATCAGAAGACTCATAAACCTCGACGCGCTCGCCTCTTTCCACAAATAAAACCCCAATAACATGAATAGTGTAGAGGACAACAAACACGTGGTATTGTTCCAGTAAATGTGTGGGTGCGTGTTATTCAGATGTTGCCAAGTTTTTCTAAATTCCTGTTAACACTCTTTTTTTTTCTACTTTTGAAAACTGGTTTACAATCTTATTTGAATTTTGCATCAGCAGCCGCAGGGAGAACGTCTGGACTAAAGTACACAGCTGCCAGACTGAACTTGTAAAAGTCAAAGTAATGGACGATTATGGCAAGAAGTCTAAAACTGTAACTGTGAGTCAGATGGCGTCAGAATAATAATCAGCAGCTGAGACGGATTAAAGCATCACAGAATTGACAAATACATTTAAAGTACATTTATCTCTGCTGCAACACCAAATATTTTTGATTAAAACATATATCCAGGGAACAGTGAAGAGTGACTTTGCATTTTTATTTGCTCTGTAAAACAACATGACCGAGTTTAAAGATTGTTTCATTTTGAAAGTGATGTTTTACAGAACACACGCACAAAGGACATATTTAACCTGCAGACTAAACAGAAGCACAGGCGGCACATTTACATTTTATGACGGTTTATATAACGCGAGTCCACCAAAGGGGACTACAGTTGGTTCATTTTGCTGCTTCAAGTACTCAATATTTCATCCAATAAAAAACCTGATACATTGACATATAACGGATGATGTATCCAGAGGTTATATATATATAATAACTGTCACATAAATCTTTACTATCGTGAAAAAAGAAAAAGAAATGAGCAAAAAAAAAGCTGCGTTGTGTAAAATGTAACACATTAACTGATCACAAGTAATAATGTGACAAACTGTTTCATTTAATTAATACTTCTCTCTCTCGCTCTCACTCTCTCTCTCTCTCTCTCTCCCTGTCTTTGTCGCTCTCTCTCTCTCTCTCTCTCTCTCTCTCTCTCTCTCTCTCTCTCTCTGTGTCTCTCTCTTTCTCTTTCTCTCTCTCTCTCTGTCTCTCTCTCTCTCTCCTCCCACCTCCATTCTGTGTCTTGGTCTCTCGCCCCCCTGAGCAGTGACGGTGCGGGAAGAAGTGGGACGTACGTCCTGATCGACATGGTCCTCAACAAGATGGCTAAAGGTGGGTGTTCTTCATTTTTCTTCCTCTATGCCTTGTGTGGGGAGGCGTTGCCATGGAAACACAACAGCCATTAACGCTGACTTATTACCGCAAACTCAGTTTCATTATCTCAGCTGATGCTTCTCTCCTGCCACGCCATTAAAACACAGTGAAACTCTGTAAAAAGAAACGGAAAAAAAAAACCAGAAGGAAGACAAGGAAAAGAGTCTAAGGGAAGCGTGAGGAAAGGAGGAATAGCAAGAAAAGTTTTAAATCAAACGGCGTTGACCTTGAAGACTCATTGTGAGCGCACGGTAATCAGAGCATGATATAATAAACACGGTGTCGTAATTATGGAGGGGACTGAATATTTCATGGGGGCCGCGGCAGTTTGGGACGTTAAAATAAGGGCTTTTCTTTTGGTGGGTGGGGGGGATGTGGAGGGGGGGGGTGTGGAGGGGGGGGGTAGAAACAAGTGACTTTAATGGGATTAGTTTGGTTTTTTAAGCTCGAGCTCACGTCTACAGACGACCTTCCTCAGTGACACTGTGGGAATTAATTGAGTTGTTTCTATTTAGTTAGCTAGTAGCTCGTGGGTTTTTATGAATGAAGAAAGTGAAGTCACTTCATCTTGGTGCTCTACCGGCTTCAGTGTGATGTAAAGATGGTGAAATGACCAAAACATTTTTTTGGGATTTCTTTCTAAATTCTAAAATCCGATGTCCAGACTCACAGCAGTTTTTCACAGATGTTGCACGTGTGTATGTGTCCGCACAGCCTTTTGTTTCCTTGAGAGTGTGTGTGTGTGTGTGTGTGTGTGTGTGTGTGTGTGTGTGTGTGTGTGTGTGTGGTGCTGTAGCAGAACGAGCTCCTGGGTCTTTAATTCCAGATCAAAGGGTCAGTCGGACATCGTGGGGCCCCTTCTCAGCACCCGGGTGGGGGGGGCAGGGGAGGGGGGCAGGGCGGGGCTGGGTGTGTGTGTGTGTGTGTGAGTGTGAGTGTGTGTGTGTGTCCTGAATCCCAAACTCACTCAAACAGAAAAGTTCTCACCATCTATTTGTTTTTTGTTGCCATCCAGCCCAGTTTCTGTCTGGAACAAATATTAAAGTTGCCAAGTTTATGATATCGAGTGTCATTTCTATTTTATATTTCTTATACAATCCAACTGCTCTGGCTGGCAGCCGCAAGTATCCCCATGACTTCTGAGTTTTATCTTTGGCTTCACGTTGTTATGGATGTGTTCATGACAAGTTTAGTTCAGAGAGATCATTTACACCAACGAGCAGCACGTTTATGATTTTCTTTTTAAGCGTGTATATATATATATATATATATATGCATGTATGTATATATATATATATATATATATTCAGCAGAAGTGAAGCTCCACCCCGGTCACATGACTCCTCGTCTCCACCTGGAAGCTGAAGCAGGACTCGTGTTCCAGCGAGGACGTTTAGTCGTCTCACGTTTTTTTTTTTTTTTTTAAAGACGCGTAAAAAGCTTCTAAACTCACCAGAGTGTCTTTCTTTTCTTTTTACTGACCTATTTTAATGTCGCAGAACAAAACGTTCAAATCTCTTCAGCTTTTGTTGAACACAGAGCTGATTTCAGACATCTAACAAGAAAAACACATTAAAAAAACAGAAATGCTGGCTCATTTCCAGGCGGTAAGATTCCTTCCTGCAGCAACTCTATAAATACACACATGGACTCTCTAAAGGAATCAGACCGAGATCAGTGTGTGTGTGTGTGTGTGTGTGTGTGTGTGTGTGTGTGTGTGTGTGTGTGTGTGTGTGTGTGTGTGTGTGTGTGTGTGTGTGAGGTTTATTGTGAGCATCAAAAGGTGGATTTCAGCTCCCATAACTCGACGTGAAATCTCTGCGGCGGACGGGAAACTTTTCATGGAAACGAAACGCAGAGTTTCCCGTTTTGAGTTCTGAAAGCTCGCTCTGGGTTTTTTTTTCTTCTTTTTTCTCTGGTTGGTATCTAATTGCCTTTGAAGAGGTTTCGTAAAGCCGAGGCGTCGTGGAATGGGCTAAAGCTCACACAGCAGCATGTAATCCTGCAGGTTAAAACACCAAAATCCCCCCAAAAAGGAGGCGGGGCTTCATGTTCGGGAGCCGGATGTTTTCTTTGCTTTGCCTCTCTCGTCTCTCTCCCAGGCTCCGTAAAGTGATGATGATGATGATGAAGATCAAGTCACTCTGTGCTTTGTACATATTTGAGCTAAACATAATACTTTGTAATCCTACTCCTCTGATGGGAAATGTCGTACTTTTTACTTCCGACAACGGTAGTTTACTAACAAATCGTGTGATCATCATCGAAAAGATTACGTGGATTTAATTGGAAGTGCAGAAATACAATATAAAATAAATAAAAGACCCGCTCACCTTTAAGGGATCTCTATCAAAAAGTTTGGTTTATGTTTTGTGTTTATGCAAAATTCTATCAACCAATCACCATCGATCTTGTTTTTAGTAGTAAAAGTTGGAAGAAGTTGGGTTGCCCAAATATACAGTAACACTACAACACAGTGTGTGTTTTGTGGTGTTTTGTGTTGTTTTTTCAGTTATTTGGTGTCTTTTTTGGTTGTTTTGTGTCTTTTTGATTGTTTTGTGTCTTTTTTGGTTATTTTGTGTCTTTTTTTGTTGTTTTGTGTCTTTTTTGTTATTTTGTTATTTTTTTTTATAATTTTGTGTATTTTTTGGTTATTTTATGTCTTTTTGGTTATTTTGTGTCTTTTTGCTTGTTTTCTTTGCATGTTTCGTCTCTTTGTTGTCATACTCTCTCTTTTTGCTCGTTTTGTGTGTCTCGCTGTGGTCATTTCATTTTGCGTCTCACAACAGAACCTCAGGCCCAGTGGCCCCTAACCTGTTGGGCCCCAGTAGGCCCGTTCAGTACGACCCCGATGACATCATCGGGGTTGTTTTTCTCCCATTGAAGCTCCTCCACAGGTCTCACGGGCTCCGTTTTACTACAATACATCTTCTTCTGGTTAAAAATACAGGTCGACATCCAGTGAACCAATTAAATTTCCTCTATTTGAGTTGTCTTTTTTTGAGTTTACGTCATGTAGAATTCGACCTCTGTGAGAAACTAAGCTTCATAAAATCTCTCCGGCTGCTTCTCCCTCCACTTCACCGCTCTGCGCTCGGCACCGCCCGTGTTCGGGAGGTTTTTGTCTGTCCTGAGAAGCTGGAGGCCTTTGAGGTTTGCAGGCTTCCTCCATCCTGATCAAAGACTTCCCACCTCCTCCTCCTCCTCCTCTTTCTCCCTCTCAGACACAACACCCCTCCCCCCCTCGCCCCTCTCTCTCTCTCCATTCCCACTCTTTTTCTCCCATGGAATGAATTGTGAATCCGTCCCAGAATGATGCCGGTGTTTCCAGGAGGTTGAGGAGGTGTTGCTGTGGTTCTCACGTTTTGATTTCCCTTCTTCTTTTTTTTTTCCAAAAGGCTCCCTCCTCTCTCTCATGCCCCCCCCCTCTCCCCCCCTCATACAGCCATCTCCACCACCCGCCACTCTTCTCTTCATCTTAAGAATCGAATGAAACCCATCGAGTGCCGGAGAGCTTTTCAGCATCTCTCCGTTTCTTTTCGCTTTATATTTTTTCCCCCGGTCCAGCTTGTGAGCCCGGTCCTCGGCCTCCTCAAGGGCCCTGTCTTTCTTTTACTTTCCTCCTTATCGTCTTCTATAGCTCCCCCCTCCACCCCCCCCCCACCCTCCTCAGTCCTCCTCCTCGACCTCCACCCCGAAGCGAGGGTCTTAAAGAGAAGGGAAGTTAAAAATGAGGAATATTTTTTTTGTAACATTCCTCTATTTTTTTGTTCACGCTGTCCCCCATCTTCTTCAAGGGAGAGTTTTGCAAAGAGAGAAAGATTATATATATTTTTTTAATACCGTCCATTTTGAGGTTTATCAGAACCTGCACAATACAATAGCCCCTCGGCTTGTTAAGCCCCCCCCCCACCCCCCCCTCCAAACCAAAGCAGTGAGTAGCGTGTTGCAGCTTTCCTGGCTAGAAGGGAATCTTTTGTGTTGTAAAAAGACAAAAAAAAAAAAGGAAAGGCTCACAAAACCCGTGAAACCGAATAAGAAAATGGTGTGAATGAGCAGCTCTCCCACTATTCACTCTCCTCCTCACGCAGGCAAGAAGAAGAAATGTTATTATGTGTCACAACGAGACACAAGCAACGAGGAATCATGCGCTTTTTTTGTTTTCTTCAGAATTTCTTTCCTTTCTCTTGTGTTTTTATGAATGTAACTGTGCCCCCCCCCCCCCTCCCATCTCACTCTCTCACTCTCTCACTCCTCTTTTCTCATCCAGTCTTCATCTGTTTCTCTTTCAGAACTCTTCCTTCCCCCTTTTAACGTCTATTTTTCCCTTCTATCTTTTCAAATCGTCCTAAAGGAGCGGTCGTGCACCTAGAGGTTATGAGATGACGTAAGACCATTAAAATAACTGTTTTTCACTAAAAGAAAGCCGCATTAATATATTTAAACAGCATTATGTTTCATTAATGCGCGTTAACAGCATTGAACCTCAGATGTTCCCTTTTCTTTTCATTTGTTAATGTGTGAACATGAATACGTCATGTTGTGAAAGGCATCAGTGTTTTTCTAACCTTCCTTTTATCACCATTTCCAAGCCTGCACCTCCTTTTGCTCCTTATGGAGCCTCTGAAAAACAGACTCAATGGCAATTTATCAGCCAACGTTCCTCTATAATATAAAGAAAATAGCAAAATAATTTTGCAGTAATTTAAATACTGAGGCAGAATATTTTACAGTTACTATAATAGACTAAAGTAATCTCGTAGTAGTTCATTTCATGGATGTTTGTATCTTTATGAATGGGAATAATAGGTAAAAACAGAAATACAGCAAAAATATGTGGTATATATATAGTGTGTCAAATATTTAATGCTTGCTTTGGATCTAAAAATCCTGAAATAAGGGTCAGCCTATAAAATATTTATGTAATCATCAAATTTATATTTGGAGATCTGCCAGCATATGAAGCAATACCAGTATATATGATATTGATGAATGAATGTTATTAGCCAAATCAAAGGATAAACATGACGTGACAGTAAAGCAGTAGACTGCAGACCTGAGACAATGTCAAACAGACTGCAACACACCCTGAAGATTGTAGAAACATTTTGGAAAAAACTTGCATTCTCTCTCCTGACCACCAGGGGGCGACTCCTCTGGTTGTATAGAAGTCAAAGCTTCATGTGTTAAAGCTGCATTCTCTCTCCTGACCACCAGGGGGCGACTCCTCTGGTTGTATAGAAGTCAAAGCTTCATGTGTTAAAGCTGCATTCTCTCTCCTGACCACCAGGGGGCGACTCCTCTGGTTGTATAGAAGTCTATAGAAAATGACTCTACTTCTCTCTTGATTTATTCCCTCAGTAAACATTGTAAACATGAGTTTATGTCTCAATCTCTAGTTTCAAGTCTTCTTCAATACAGCATGATGTTCATTTAGTAAATTATGGTCCATTTAGAGTCAAACAGACCATAAAGCAGGGGATGCTTTAGGGGCGGGGCTACAGGGTGATTGACAGGTCTCTACCACGGCGTTGTACAGTCTTGGAGTTGTGTCGTGTTTTCGTCTTCAACTTGAGTTTGTTTTCACTTCATGAAAGTTTTATTGTAACATTTGTGGTCGCCTAAAAATGTGGTATTCGTTGTTGGTTGTACTCGACCGTCTCGTATCACTTCTGGTTCCAAAAAAAAAACAAAAAACAAGAAAGCGTCCACAAACCGATGGCATGACGTCACTACGTCCACTTCTTATATACAGCCTGCGGCAGATTTTCACCAAACTGAAAGTAATTAATATACATTAATACACTTCAGTTGCAGATACATGTCTGTGTTTGTCTCTAAAAGGATTATAATCTGTCACATATCAACATGTCTGATGATAATCAGACGTCAGCTGTGGGGCGTCTCGCCTGTCTGGCATGCCGACAGGCTGATTGGCAACTAAACTGAGACCAACACACACACACACACACACACACACACACACACACACACACACACACACACGTCAGATTTTGGCATAGGCTGACAGAGCTCTGGTGGGCAACCTTCACGACTTTCAAAAGGCCGACGAGGATCGGCTCAGTTTCTTTTAGAAGAAACACCATCAACATGAGGGCCTGTGATTCCCTCACAAAGTCCCCTTTTCTTTTTCATCCCGACTACAAAACACCACCACCTAGCTGTGTGTGTGTGTGTATGTGTGTGTGTGTGTGTGTGTGTGTGTGTGTGTGTGTAAAAGAGGATGAATGTAATCGCCTTCTCCCGTTCTGAAGGGAGTGGGTATAAAAACACCAGATTGACAAATGTGAGCTGGATTATCGTGGCGGCGCTTTGAACACAATCCAGCAACAATTCTTATGTGTGTGTTTGTGTTTCTCTTTGTGTGTGTGTGTGTATGTGTGTGTGTGTGTGTGTGTGTGTGTGTGTGTGTGTGTGTGTGTGTGTGTGTGACAGGCGCCAAGGAGATTGATATTGCAGCGACTCTGGAGCACCTGCGAGACCAGAGGCCGGGAATGGTTCAGACCAAGGTAACACACACACACACACACACACACACACACACACACACACACACACACACACACACACGTGAATCTGAAAAGAAAAGAGTTTGTTGCTGGGAGGCCACTATATGATACACTGCAGAACAACATAACTTATTTAATGGTGGTCATGGCGGCGCAGAGATTCCTCTGTTTGTCGTTTTTTGTGTTTTCACATTGGTTAAAAAAATAAATTAAAAAAAAACAGTATTGAAGCGGGAAAAACGAAGAACGAACCATTCACACATTATTGTCGTTGCGTTTCACTCGGAGCGAGAGGTTCTGGGAGCTAAAGATGAGCCGAGTGTTTACATAAAGTTTACATCACGGATCTCTGGATGTTTAACGGGTTTAAAACACACAACACGAGAGACGGGGAGCTTTACAGGCCGGTCGGCATCTTGGACAGAACCTGGCAGTGGTTATGCTAAGCTAAGCTAATCCACTCGCGGCTGTCGCACCATAGTTAGTTAATAGATAGATGATAGATAGATAGATAGATAGATAGATAGATAGATAGATAGATAGATAGATAGATAGATAGATAGATAGATAGATAGATGGATATTTGAATAGATAGATAGATAGATAGGTAGGTAGGTAGGTAGGTAGGTAGATAGATAGATGGATAGATAGATAGATAGATAGATAGATAGATAGATAGATAGATGGATAGGTAGATAGATAGATAGATAGATAGATAGATAGATAGATAGATAGATACTTTATTAATCCCGCAAGCAGAAACTTTTTCGCTGCTGCAGCATTTCTACATACAGTTAAGCAATAAAATATAAAAAATGCACAATATATACAAAAAATGTACGAATAAGAAAAATGCACAATATATACAAAAAATAGAATAGAATAATAATAAATGAAATGAACTAACAAAGCAAGCAAAACAATAGTGCAAAGATGTAGCCAAGCAAACAAACGACAGTGTGACGCGTTGTAACGCCCATAAGGCCCATGGCTGAGTTATACCGACCTTCTCGTCTAACTCTCGTTACGTGTGACATCACCCGGTTATGAACCATATCGCAGCACGCCGCCTGTGGCATGACATCACTTGGGCCTGAATCACTGCACTAAAAGGCTCATGTCGCCGCGTCCGGCTGCTCCAACAGAAAAGGTCCCGATCACTAATCCCACAAACCGAACTCACGTCTCACGTTGTTTAACGTCAGCTGATCTCACACGTCGTCACACACGACATCTCGTCAATAAGTCACGCCTCCACGGAAACTTCATTTTATCTGAACTCGTCTAACGTCGGCCCCGTTGTGAGATTGCAATTTTTTTTTTCTCAGGGTGGGTCGAGGAGGGGGGGGGCAAGGTCAATCGATTTATTAAAAATAATTGAACGGGGGTTATCGTCGGGTCGGCTCAGATCACAGAGGGATGTGTATAGAATTCAAATGCGGGGTGATAAGCCATGCTAAAACCTGCTCCCATGGCAACACTGTCAGAAGTCCAGAGGCAGCCTTCATAGTTTTAAAAGTATTTGAAATGGAAATAGAGTTCCATGGAGGGGTTTTCCTCCATTTTGATACATTTTTTTAAGTATTTGAAGAGTGAATAAAAAAAAAGAGGCCGCGAAAGTTAAACACACTTTTTTTTTTGCTGATTTTTAAAGGTCGGTATGTTTGATGTCCGTCAGACGCGTTCTGTAAATCACACTCGTGCACGGCCTCGGACCGATACCGAAAACAACCGGAGTCCTTCTTCGGTCTGGAAACTTCAATTACCGGCTGATCTGTGAACATAATTAGAAAGGAAAGCCGAGGTGTGTGTGTGTGTGTGTGTGTGTGTGTGTGTGTGTGTGTGTGTGTGTGTGTGTGTGTGTGTGTGTGTGAGAGACATCGGTGGTATCGATCCAGGCTTTATTAAACCATGAATCCTCAGCCAACGGCTGTCGCGCCGCCGTCGCCGCGCTCCTCACACATTGATTCCCCTCGTGGTCACGAGTCCCAAAACCTCGGCACTCGGATTTCATCTCCTAGATTTTGATGAGGGACGATGTCGTTTGAGCCCTTTATCTTCCTCTTCCTGCAGCGATGCTTCTGATCATGACTGAATATGACTTGTAAATATTTCAAAAAAATGGTTTTCAAAGCCCTGGGAAGTGTTTTTAATATGGGTAATCAATATTGGTTGTTGTTGAGCGTAGATTTGTTTGAACAATCTTTTAGTTTTTACGTTATGTCATGTTAAATAAACAGAATTTAAGGTATTTTAGAGAAGGAGAGACTCACTGCAGTCAAACGGTATCTGGACCAATCAGATCGCAGCCCTGAGCCACTCAAGGACCCGCCCCCCCGCCCTCCCCCTCCCCCTGGTGGTTCCCGCCTACATTACCAGTAACCTTTTACTGGTTGTATTTGAGATCGTTGTTCTCGGGTAAAAAAAAAGAAAAAAGAAAAGAAATACCACACACCTCCCGCGATAAATCGACAAAACTTGCGCGTTGCCATGACGACGGAGATGCAGAAGGCCTCACTGACTAAACTACTACAGAGTCAGAGCAAAGGTCGATGGATTCCCAGCACCGTAACAATGCTTGAGGAGAAATATACGAAGTAAAGCAACTCGGAGCTTCTCTCACCTGGAAGAGTTCAGAGAGAGTTTAGTGAGTAACTCATTCATCATGTTCACCTCGTTTTCTCCTTCTCTTCGTCTTCCTGCAGGACCAGTTTGAGTTTGCGTTGACGGCCGTCGCGGAGGAGGTGAACGCCATTCTGAAAGCTCTCCCGCAGTGAGGAGCAGGAGCAGGAGCGCCTCCTTTCTGATGGACCGCCTCCTCCTTTCTGATGGACCGCCTCCTCCTTTCTGATGGACCGCCTTCCCGCTCTCCCTCCGTCTTGTTTCGAGGACCGTCCTTTGAATCGCCCTTCCCCCATCGCCTCCATTCGCTTCCTCGTTTTGCAGTCTCCTTCTCTTCCATCGGTCCGGTCGTTATTCATTTTGCCTCCTCTTTCCTCACCTCGTCTCCTCCCCCCTTCCTCTCCCGTCGTCTCGTTGCTTCTCCTGTCTTTTCCCACCCTGTCCTTTTTATTTCCTCCTTTCCTCTACCCTTCATTCCCTCTTGTCTCCTCTCCTCTGACCTCCTCTCCCCCCCGCTCCACCCCGAGCCCCCCTCCCCGTCCCTCCACTTCTTCCCTTCCTCCTCCTCTCCGTCCATCTTAGTAAACATTGTGCAATCAATCCTGTACACAGATAGACCTTCCTTCTATTGTAACGACCCACGCAGCCCGTTTTCCAAAGTGACATTTAAAAAAAAAAACACATTTTCATAGCTAGATTAAAAAAGAAGTTTTTCTGTGGTATATTCATCATTGTTTTCTGTTTGATTTGGTCTTTGTTATGAGTGTGTGATGGCGATCATCCTTCCTGTATCACTATTTGTGTCTGATGTTCAGAGCCATGCTTTCTGATATGTTATCACGCAGTACGCTCGGCGCAACTCGCGTTGAGGATTTATGATGAAAAGCTGCTAAAAAAAAGGCGTTGTTTCCCCAAAGTTGTGGCAACTCTATTAAACATCTGCAATTTTCCACTTGCTGTGAGAAAAAACAAAAAAAAACAC
Source organism: Ophiodon elongatus (assembly GCA_016806645.1). NCBI lineage: Eukaryota > Metazoa > Chordata > Actinopteri > Perciformes > Hexagrammidae > Ophiodon > Ophiodon elongatus. The sequence goes on from JACSYO010002150.1 coordinate 121,794, forward strand.
GCTGGTACTGGATGTGAGGTGAAATAACATGGCTATATATATATATATATATATATATATATATTTATATATATATATATATATATATTTATTTATTTTTTCAACGTGAAGTCTCATTACGACCGATACGTGTGGCTTGTCAGTGAGTTACACTCGTGTCGGCCTTAATAGGAACGCAGTAGACGGACTAGATGTAACGCTTCCTTTTAAAAAACGGCCTCATTCCAGCGGATTAACCCGAGGATTAAAGGTTTGGATTAAAGGTTTGGATTAAAGGTTTGGATTAAAGGTTCGCTGTGCTGTCGCCCAATGAAAAATGCCTCTCGTAAAACACCGAACTTCAATAAAGTTACCTCGAGTCCAGAGGCCTGTGAGGTTTGAGTCCTTGAATCAGTTCAACAGGATATCGTTGATCAATCTGAACGCTGGAATGAAGCCGTTAAAAAAAAAAACATGGAGTGTTTCCGACGAGTACTTTTACCATGAAAGAGGATAGTCTTGCTTCTGGATAGCGGTTCTTCGATGTAGCATCAGTGGAGGGTTTGTACTTGTACAGTAGCTGAACCTGTGTTGCATTTCTAACTCGTTCGCGGCGACACTCGTCAGCTGGTTTTCCCAAAAGCACCTTCTGTTGTGTCGTGAAATAAAAAATGAGCAGCGTTAAAGGAACTGAACGTGATCGTTTCAGCCCATTTACCTCAAACCACTCGTTCTTCTAAACCACTGCCAACCACATCATGCTCCTGTGTTTATCACCCTTTTTTTTTTTGAACAGTACAATATTTTTTACCTATCTTCCAGGCAGCCATTTATTCACATTCATAAATGTCAAGGATAAAAAAAAAAAAAAAATCTATTAGTAGATTAATTATTGTCAGAATATAATGTAGAGCAAACTTAACTTATAACCAGAATTTGAACTGTAATTATATGAAAAAAGATTTGAAGAGTCTGCTCATATTGTATGAAAACTAATGGAAACCAATGGCTGCCTGGAAAGAAGACGACATTAAAAAGCATTCATAGATGGTCAGCAGTAATTATATATATATATATATATATATATATATATATATATATATGCTTTATACTTAAGGGGAGAAAAACATCATTGTGGTGCTTTAACATGCCATCTCCCCTACAGTCTCTATCCATTGGTGCTTTAATTTAAGATTCACACCGCTCAGTTAAAAGCCTCCATGGAGCTTAAAAACACAGTCACATTATTCATAAGTAGCCTGTATATGGGACAGTTCTGGTAACCTGCGCATAACCTCCCCATAAACCCCTGCGTGTGTGCGTGTGCCGAGATAACCATCATGACTCATAAACCGTCAGGTTTTTGGGATAAGTGAAGAGAACAGAGCTCAAAGTTGAACGGAGCCAAACACTACTGACCTGCTGGGCGGCGAACACGTCCATCACAAAGATGCCTTTTGGGAAAATCAGCCCGTAGTTTGTGTAAAATCACCTTAATTTCACTACTTTTAATTAGCACAGTTTTAACAATTCTACCCATCAAATTCCAGTTTTTTTTTTTTTTATCCAAATCTTATTTGAATCACCAAGAATAAGACACTCTGCTACTACTGCATGGCTTTTTATTCAGCAAATGGGTGTGCTTTACTTTTCCCGTGGCCTCAAGACGATCTTAGAAAGAAAAAAAACCTTCAATCAAACAAACAAATGTTCACTTCATAACATTATTGCATTGAACCGCACGACGAGCTCCAAGGACCTTAAAAAGTGCAAAAAGCCAAGGATTATCATCTCTGGACTGAGCAGATCGCCGGTTTGAAGCGAGCCGAAAGTTGACGCAGTATCCTTGCTGATGTAACACTGCAGCAAGCCGGTGTCATGTTGTTGGAATCGACTCATCACAAGAAGTGAAACATGCTGCAGGAAAAATGCTGCTCGTAGCAGCTTGTTTCTGCTTTTCTAAAGATACCCTCACGTATGTTATAAAAATGTGGAAATACGTGAAACTGCGTTGAAAATAATTGAAATTATCTGAATCTACCGGCCCGTTTTTTTTTTTAAATTTATTTTTATGTGAGGCAAGACTAAACTTTAAATAATGGGTATTATTTCTTTTTTTTTTTTGCAGTGAAGATGCTCAGTAGGTCATATCCCCCAATGCTGTTCCGTCTTTCTCTCTGCATCAAGTATCAATAGATGGCTGGTCTGCTGCGTTAACACTCTGTACATAAACCAAAAAAAACAACAGAAGATATTTTGTTCTATTGGTGTAAACAAATTGTGAATAAAGTCTCATTGTCGATGCAGTATTGTAATGCGATCCTGACTCCTTCGTTGGTTTTCTTTCTGTCTCTCCACTGTTTATAAAAAACTTGTGCTCGGGCCGTAATTGTACACAATCATTTGTACCATCCGGGTGGGCGTCGGAAAAACATCTGTTTCGTGGAGCACCGAACACTCGGGTGCATTTTTAAGTCAGACAGCGGACCGTGTGCGGAGCTCGACTTTTTTTTTACCAAATCCCAATTCTTTTAATTCAACACCCGTCGGGTTAAAAGGTTTTCTGAGAACACCTGCTACTCTCCGTCAGCGTCTCTCTGCCTCTCGTTCACTGGGAGGTGCCAACTTGTACATCCACAACCTTTCAAACCACGAGGGGGTCGAGGTCAACAAAAAAATGAAAATAAACGCAAACTTCTAAACTTTCATAGATTTCTTCTTTTTTTTTTTTTTTATTTAAGGAGTTGACGCTGAAAGATTTGGATATAGAGAAAAGGAAAGCTGAAAAACAAAAAGCAATGGGTCCATATTCCTCCAGCTTACTTGCAGAACTGTGCACACTCTATTCCAATTTCAAACAAATGAAGAAAAAAAGAAAGTAATATTCGATCTGGAAGGATGTGTTCAAAATGAAAATTGTGTTCAGTGTAAGCACAACAGGCCGCGTAATTCTCTTGAAAATAGGTGTCTGTCCGATCAATTGCTTCTCTGTTGCAACTTGCTGTTACAAATTGGACAAAGCTAAACGGAAAATCGTGACTCCAGACCGTAAAACCAAAACAATGAACTAAAAGAGCTTAAAAAAAAAAGCTACACAGAGCTGCAGAATTGATTTGAATGCGACATGATCTGAGCACCGCGAGCAGAGCAGACTCTGTCTGACATTTCTGACTTGTGACGGTAAGAATTCAAGCGCAGGTGTTACTGATAACATAAAGGATGCCTCCGACTCTATTCCAGTCTCCCAGTGACCGTGAGCCAGCGTGAACGGTAGCAAGACCCTCAAACTATGCGCTGTGAAAATACACCGCAGGTATTTGACAACCTCATGCACAGCAGGCGCGTTGCGAAATATCTGCGTTGCCGTGTTCACCGTGCCAGGCTCGCCGTTTCCCCCCGTCTCCACGGTTTCCAGTTTTGGGGCGAAGCTAACGACCCAAGCCGTTGGCTGTAAAGTTGAGCCCGTAAGAGTAGAGCTCATGTCCACTCCACACAACAGAAGACGCCAGACAGAGAATGACTGAGGGGCTGACGTTAACCACACAACAAATGAACTAATCTCACTAAAATACGTACTTTTGGGCTCCAAAGCAGGTAAATGTCTTTCAATCAGATCCTTCGGAGGGTTGAGGAAACCTGCACAGCTCCATGAAAACCTGACAAAGTCAAATAGGTTGATCGTCTGTGGCGCTAATCACTGCTGCCAGCCGTCCTGTGGCCGGAATCGAATGTCTTAATGTCTTTTTTCCTTTTTACACAAGGGCCTGACGTTATTATTCAACCGGCGTCTTTTTTCGATGAAGTCAAGTGGAGGAATAGCTTTTTTTTTTACAGTGCTTATTCAGGTGAAACATCAGCTTTGGTATTGATTGTGGAGAAAACGCTCTCGGTACATAAGCTTGTGCTGCTGGCCAGCAGTGTTGACTTAGAGAGGAGGAAGTAGGGAAATCGATTCAGCGAGATGCAGCTTTTCTTCAATGATGACTCATAGGAGTGGATTTAGAGTCTTAAGTGTTGTGTTTTCACGCCAAGCCACGCACAGACCCTACCTTCCTCTGTTTTATATACAAACTCATCGTGGCTGAGGTGAGGATAGATTTGAGCCTGAAAATGTGCACACGTTTTGGGCTCTTAGATTTGGTTCATATGTACATTAAATACTTCACTGGATGAAATCTTGAGCAAAGAAACCAAATATTCTGTCTGTTTCTCTAAGCCTTTGAAAAGGTGCTACACAAGTTTACTTGCCTACTTGCCTTTTACCGGTTCGAATAAGTTGCATTGTGGGTAAACTTCTCAACGGGACTCAAGCTGTAATGGGAGTGAGAGACGATACCTCACAATGTAGCCACGCAGGTAGTTTTGGTTTTATTGTCTGAGGTTTGGAGAGCTCAAATTCAAGAGCATTTCTTTTCAGTAATAATGTTCAATTATTTATCTGTGTACTCCATCGACCTCCTTTCAGATGTGTCCAGTCAACACATTTTCACTTCCAACTCATTAAATACCGACGCTCGGTCCAGGGCCCCAAGCTTCAAACGCTCACGTTCCCCCTCTGGTAGTTTCAGCTTGTCACTGTCTCTTTTCAAAATAAACTTAAGTTTGTAGGTTTACTATTTGGTTTAGGCTTAGGAGATATTGTGGTTTGGGTTAAAGTAAATGTGTTTGTTCTGTAAAATACTAATGTTTGTTACGTAACCAAAAGTAAAGTAACTCAACGTTACCTGGTTTCACATGAGAAACGCGTACAGCGGCCTCCTGGGTTACAGTCCTGTGTTTGTTTGACTCATCCATCCTCAAATCCCATCTGCCCAATGCGGACTCTGCCGATCTTTATACTACGTCAGTTGCTCCGACCGTCTCATAATGATGCAGAGGGGTTGGGAGTTAGTTGTGAGCCTCTTACGGACTCTAAAGGATGCCGAGGGCCACAGAGTTGGGGGCGTGAGAACGAGTTGGTCCAGTCACTCACCGCAACTGTTTATTTCAAGTTCTATTCAATCATATCCAAGTCAAGAAAAGCCCCCGTGGCCCCTGGATGCTGATTTGGTCATTACAGCTCATAAGAGAAGAAGTGTTGGGGGCTTAAAAACAACTCTCGTCTCTGTCCTGAATGTGAAGCTAAAGCAAAAGTCAAAGGTTACAGGGATCATGAGGGTTCTTCACTTCTGGGGTTCATGGAGATCCCTAAGAGACCCCCCCCCCCTCCTCCCCCCACCACAGTAAGAGCTGCAGCTCACCTTTTACAACTGATGCTCAAACTGTCATGGTTGAAGCCGCTTTATGATATTTGTCCTCATTTGTCCTTATATAGCAAGAATGCTAATTTACGTCTAGTCCCTTATGTTGCTAATCTCTTTTGTACAGCAGTTATCTCCAGTGTGTCTCCGCCTCTCTACATCACCTGACCTTCAAACCATCTGCACTTGTTCCCAATTCCCTAATCAACATCCCAACATATATAAATATATATATATATATATATATACATAGCTGCCCTTTAGCCTTTTTACAAGTTGTGCGTTTGACTCCACAATCTGTTTTACTGAGCCGTTGCATCGTTTCGAAGGAATTGTATTGAAAGAAAAACATCTACAACCAGGTTGTAGTTGGGACATTGTGACTGTAATGAATTAATGTATAATCTTGTTTTCAATCTTGTCTTCAATTCAAGTTGGAGGTTGATCTTTGATGCAGGAAAGTTTTGGCGGCATCATTTCGTGTTATTTTCGTGGTGTAATTTGCTACTGAACTGATTTGCAAAAATGAAGTTTTCAGAAATGAGGAAATAGTGAATGTTTATATTCCCTTTGACACGTAGGCATATTTGAAATTGTACAATGGGGATTTTAACAGGTTTTCAAGGGCCTAAGAGGTCATGAAACTCATTCAGCAAATAAATGACTGCGAGAACTTTCAATACAAGTGAAAAAGGAAAGAAAAAAAAACATAATTGCCTCCACTTTTTTGTCCCCAGACGGCAGCATTATGCACTGAGACTCACAGTAGTCTACTTTATTTTACATCTAAACAAGATGCCCGAGCATGCCGTGATAATACCACTGTGGTTCTCAGTCCCCACACCGCCTCGAGTGAAATATCGTCAGTTATGCTCCTGATAGCTAATGAGGTTCCCTGAAAGTCAGCAGCCAGTGTGCAGTTCAAAATCATCTGCTGTTATTTGTAAAAAAAATAAATAAAATAACCACGGAGTAGCTTTTTGCTGTGTCACTGCCGGGGCTGCTAATGGGATGTTGTTATTCTCACAGCCAGAAGAATAAAAAAAGTCTGAAAAAGGCTCATTTGCGGTTCACAGATGAATGCTGGAGTTTTGTTAAGAAAAGAGAGACGTCTGCAGTATCACGACGACGATTCGGATATTTTTGTCCCCTTTCGTGCATTAGTCTGCGGGGAAGCGTTCGCACACGGTTGGATATTCTGTGACTGTTCGGGGATCAATAGAAAGCCGTTGTAGAGCGCGTGACTCATCATCTCTGAAATGTCACCGTTTCACTGTGAATGGCAATCACACACACTCGCAGATTATTTATCTGACCGCATAAAATAAAACTCGGTCATAAAAACACAGCTGTAATATCGCCCAACTGGGAACCTCCAGCAGGACCCTGAGGCTGAGCAGTTGGGGGGTGAGTGCCTACTAAAAGGTCAGATAAGGGCTTAACGGCAGTCAAACAAACACAGGACTTTCACCCAGGGGGCCTGTGTCCATGTCCCGTGTGAAACCAAGGCAACGTTGACTTATTTTTTTCCCTTGGTTTTGTTATGTAACTTTACTGGCGGCAGTTACGCATCAAGCTTCTTCTCCTTCTTCTCCTTCTTCCCCTTCTTCTTCCTCTTCTCCTTCTTCTTCTCCTTCTTTTTCTTCCCCTTCTCCATCTTCTTCTCCTTCTTCCCCTTCTTCTTCCCCTTCTCCTTCTTCTTCCCCTTCTTCCCCTTCTCCTTCTTCTTCTTCTTATTCTCCTTCACGCATCATTAAACCACAATCTTTTCCTAAACCTAACCACAAAGTTTTGTTGCGTCAGTAAACCTAAAAACTAAGTAAAGCTACGTTTGAAGTTTTTTTGGGGTACCTAGTTTGAAGCAATAGAGCCACTGACCAACCGTCGGTATTTGACGAGTTGGGAATGAGAATATGTTGAGAAAGTCTCGTTATTGCCGTCTCCTGGTATCCCTGTCACTATGACCCAAAGAGAAAACCAAAATGTGAAGCTTGGTTTGCGTATCTCGGGTTCTCGCAGTTGGTGAAATGGTCCAACAATCGAGACTGTCGAGTATTTAATGTGATCGAGAGCGGAAAAGCTTCCCTATCATGAAACATTTTAGAGGGGGGAATTTAAAACGGCATGTTACATTATAATCATATAAATCATAGTTAAACTGTTTGTTGTTGAAAATAAGTTAAAATTGCTTTCTTTTATATCTGACTAAAGCCAAAATATTTTTGGGGGGAAAAACCCAAAACGTATCACTGGTGCCTTACTGTCATTCAACCGCCATTGACTTCCGGTTTTGCCTAATCCACCAATGCCTGATGTTGTGTATGACAGTGGTCCCCAACCACCGGGTCGTTACCCCAAAAATTAAGCCCACAAGCGAGTAAACATGAGTAAAAACAAAGGTCTTTGGAGAGCTTCTCTGGAAAGGGGAAAAGAACCAATGAGGAGACAGAAGAAGAAGAAGAAGAAGAAGAAGAAGAAGAAGAAGGGGAAAAGAACAAGAAGAAGAAGAAGAGGAAGAAGAAGAAGAAGAAGGGGAAAGAACCAAAGAGGAGACAGAAGAAGAAGAAGAAGAAGAAGAAGAAGAAGAAGAAGAAGAAGAAGAAGAAGAAGAAGGGGAAAGAACCAATGAGGAGACAGAAGAAGAAGGGGAAAGAACCAATGAGGAGACAGAAGAAGAAGAAGAGCCTACGACTTCCAAGAAGAAGAAAGCTGCATTTAAAAAGCATCATCAGGAGTCCTACTTAAAATACGATTCATCCTCCAGGAGATTCTCATGCTCTGCAGAATATGTGGCGATAATTCAGCGTAATGGTGAGTTGTATTTTTTTATGTACTTCATATTTGTTTTTAAGCCGGTCGTATCATTTTATTACGTCATATTTATCGCCCACACCCTGAAGGCCGGTCCGTGAAAATATTGTCTTACAGGAAACCGGTCCGTGAAAAAGGTTGAGGACCTCTTCTGTATGAGACATCGGCTTCCCCGTGTCACCCATCCATACGTCACCCTTCCTGCGGCCGTGTGCACACCAGCACGGCAGGTAGGGGGCGCTGTGGATAACAGCGACTGCTACAACGTCATAAGAGAGGAAGAAAATAATCATGGGAGTTCGTATCACACTGGGAGCCAAAGACCAACAATCGCGCCCTGCTGTCTCAAGGTAAACGACCCCTGACCTCCAGGTTCAAACCCACGGGCGTGACAACCAGGAAGTCGTCCCATTGGTGTGAAATCATCCGAACCAAGGTGAACGAGGGCAGTTTCAATGATTTGAGTCATATTTACAACTTAATTAAGATCATTCAACGTTCAGGTGTGTTTGTGTGGCGCTCTGCAGGATCTGAATGATTAGCACTTCAACGAGACTGGACGGAAATTATTGAAATGGAAAAAAAAACTAAATTCTTTAATTTAAATGACCCCGCAGATCTCTCCTTATTACCACCTCGTCCAATTGGATTACTAATGGCCACGGCTGCGACTCTCGCCGTGCCACTCGCCGCCGTCTCCCTTTTGCCCGGTTCACCCGCTGTGAGGACGCTTCTGGCATTTAGTTGATCATTTTCATCGGTGTCACACGTGCGGTGACCCCAATATCGCCCGCCGTCACTCATCATTAGCGCCTTTATAAGCAGGCGTCCAATGGCGGCCCTCGCGGGGAATCTCACCATTTGCATAGAAAAATTGCTTTCCTCCGTGCGACGGGAAAGGACTGTTTTGCATAATTACAAATGATGTGCGGCTGCCGGTCCGGACTTGCATGTGCACGTTGGAGGATTAGGAGAACGGTGCTGTGATGGACCAGATGTGTGCGTCGGTGGACGTGAAGGACGATCGCAGCAGAAAGAGATTTGATTTCACGTGTTGCAAGGTTGAGCCCTTTATTTTATTTCCTGTGTGTATTTGTAAGTGCAATTTTTACAGATAGCAAGTGTTAAATGCCTTTTTTTTATTGCTTTATTTCATTCTTCTTGGTCTGAGAAACTCCTGAGAAGGATACTTGTCTCTTTAGCTGCTATGTGTGTGTGACAGTTGGTGCTGGGCAGTGTTCCCGAGGCATGTGTCCGGATTTAGGAACTGAGGTTTGAGAAACTGTCGGACTTCCTGAGTCAGAGCTAGCGGGAAATCCCAAGTCCTGATTAGTAATCACATGCAGGGCGACACCTGAGAACCGCACGGGGCCGTGAGGTGAAGTTCTTTGATCAAGGCGGTTAATGAAGTGTTTTCTTCTTCACTCTCTGCAGCCTCAGTTTTCCAGTCTGGAGTTAAAACCAGCAACCCCTCTGAGTCAAAACAACGATACCGCCTCGGCGTCCGGTGGGTGCAGCATCAACAGAAATCAGTCTTTACGTACATCTGAGAGAAGAGCCAGCCCTCCTCCTCCAGTCGAATGTAAATTTGATGCTCGATTTGGATTCTGTTTGGAGTTACGATCGCGGCTTGTGATGCGGCAGCCTTAAAACCTGCAGTCAGCCCTCCCGCAGGCTGGGACATATATTATGGAACAGCTGAGTGAAACAAGTTCAGTAGCTCTAATCAGTCCCCATGAGGGCAGCGAGAGGGGCTCTGTCTGTCTGTGCTCAGCATTCACAGGTTTAATGTTGAAATGTATTAACCTCCCCGACCGAGAGCCGACACTCCTTAGGATTCAGAATACCAAACGTGGGCACCGGAAAAACACAATAGATCAAAGTATATGAAAGATGAACGATAACTCCTGGAGCGTTACCTCCCGTAAACCCGACGAATTGGAATAAACAAGATATAATGTGTTATATTATATAGTGCGCTTCGAGGGGCTTGGAGGTTGTGGCTTCGCTTACAGACGTCTAATCTAGCTCGTGGCGAGAAGGGAATATGCATATTTCCCAAAATGTCTTAACTATCACTATGAGAAAAGGGACATCATCTTCCTTCATGAAAGAAAAAAAGGGACGAAAAAATGTCCACACAAACGGTTTCAAGTAAGGATGAGATCGATAGCCGTGGATCGACTTGCAGAGATAATTCTTAAAATGTCGTTTTCTTTCTATCGATGAGGGAAAAACATGAACTACTTCCAGCAATCGCTGCTGCAGCTTCGACGGAGGATGTCATCAGCGGGACAGATATACGTCCCGGCTGCTGGTTGGACCAAGTGAAGATGCATAAATTAGGACAAATTGGCAATTGAGCTTGATTATCAGGCTTGACACTGTTAGCATTGCCAGTGAAAAATCAATTCTGCCTCCTGGATGTGGTGCAGACAGTTTCCTCTCTCAGCAAACAGATAACGGCCAACTAGATCAAACACACGGGGCACGGAAGATTCTGTTCTTCTCTTTCTGTGTAAACCTAAAAAGGACTGTTGGATATAAGGTCTGCAAAACAATGACAATACGTCCGTACATTTTAAGTCCCTAATAAACTCGATGGCCAAAACCTCCTATCTGAAAAATGCACTTTTTTGAGAATACAAAAAAAAAAATTGTTTTCTTGCAGAATGCTATTTGTTAAGGATACCCGATACATAATAAAAAAAATACAAAAATACCAAGAAATGAAAAATGTACAAAGTGCAAATACGAGGTTATTCCCACTTTTCCTGGATAATTTTGCAGATAGGAGGTTTTGCACTTTATCCATCGAATATGCACTTTTCCATGTTCACTATGCAGAATTATAATGTTTTTTATACCTTGTGAAAAGTCATATAGGGTGGAGGACGCTGTACAAGCGGGTGCAGCAAGCACGTGACTTCTTGCCGGGAAGAAATTGTCGCTCTGCGTTTTCTGGAAAACACGGATATGTGTAATGGCAGCGACGAAGTATATCAAGTGACGTTTATTGAAAGTTGTGTGGCACAATACAGACTATAAGAAGTGAGAGAGTCCACTGACGGCAGGCAGGCGTTAGGGCTGGAGGATGGGTCAAACACACACAGGACTTTCACCCAGGAGACCGATGATTGTGTCCCGTGTAAAAACCAAAATTACAAGTTGACTTTTCCGCTTGATACTTGTTACGTTATTTTAAGACAAACCGTTATCTTTTTTTGTGACTGGTTCTGCGTCCCATGTCCAATAAAAGCCTTTATTTACGACAAGAAAAGGTTGCGCTCTCAGTTAAATGTGTAAAAAAGTCAACTCTGACTCAAGGCGCGAGACGGAACGTGTTGATTTGTCTATGAAACGTAATATTTGGGAGACAGGGTTGCAACCAGAGGAGGGTAGCTGTGATGGGAAGTGGCTGATTCACATCCTCACGCTGTCACTCACTCTTAAGCCCATGTTCCCTCAGATAATATCTGGGGCAGCTTAGAGGTTGTGAGTGTGACGACGGGTGTTCGCCACCTCCTCAATTCATCGACCGGCTCGAATCTACTGTGACACGCCAACATGGCGCCTTGTGTTAGTAAAGGTCTGAGCTCAAGAGGGTTTTTTTAATTTTTTTGGACGCCGAGCAGGACTTTCCATCGATGTCATTTCTCGGCCAAATTCCTTCTCTATCCGTCTCGCTCCGGCGGCGTTGGCAGTGGAGGAGAGCGGCGCCGAGCCGGGAACGAAGGAGAAGACTCGAGGTGATAACGGAGCCAGAGATAAAAAAAAAATAAAAAAAACAGACAGACAGACAGACAGACAGACAGACAGACAGAGGAAAAAACGCACACACAACGAGCAGTGTTCAGACGGATGTGTTCGAGAGCTATTAGAGCCTGTCACAGTTGGCTTGTCACAGATCTGGTACACACACACGCACACACACACACTCACACTTACACACACACACACACACACACACTTGTCCCAGCATCTTGCACAATCCTAATTCTCACAAGTGTACACACACTAGCTGACACACTCCCCACTGTGGCAATCATGCACAGAAACACACCAGCTTCCTTCCAATGTGTCTCTTTATAAGGCTCTCACACACGCACACACACACACACACACACACACACAGAGAGAAACACACACACAGACACGTGTCTGCCTGCCTTCTCGGGGAATCAAAGACTGCGGCAGCAGGTATTTTCGACGTGCAGACTTGAGCAATTTTCAAAGATAAGAGCTGCGACTGAGTGGCTCCTCCGCCATCTGGGTGGAGTGTGTGTGTGTGTGTGTGTGTGTGTGTGTGTGTGTGTGTGTGTGAGAGAGAGTGAAAGAGAGACAGAGACCAAACTGTTTCTCTAAATGTCACCCAGCGTTGCGGAGGAGGGACACCTGTGGGCAGCATGGCCGTACGCAGGATGTAAAAAATACAAAGGTCCAAAAGCTGAGCTTTGTCTAACTAGAGTTCAAAAGGAAGCTTCGTTTTTTATTCTGACATTTTGGAAAACAACGCTAACATGAGAAGGTGTGTGCAGGTTTTGAAGGACAGTGTGATTTAAAAAACAAAGTGTTATTACTGAAACCCCTTCTTGGTTGCAACTATGGCAGCTTGGTCATTGGCCCTGTTGTTAAACTATTCATTTACTCCACATGGCTTTAGGAGAAGAGGAATCGGGGGTCACGTAGTACGGCATAGAGGACAAAGTCCGCGTTGGGAGGAGGTTGGCTTGGATGGACGGGTCAAAAAGCACAGGACTTTCACCCAGGAGACCGGTGTTCGTGTAAAAACCAAAGTCAACAACAACGTATTCCTGGTTAAGTCGTGTAAGTAATGTAACCTGCTTAACTGTGTTACCTAGGTTACGTAACGTTACCACGGCGCGTACAACACAGCCTGTACTTTTACTGTGTTGCGTTCGTAACGGAGGCCGACTTAACTACATAACGACTGTACATATAATTTAATCCAAACCACGATCTTTTCCTAAACCTAACCTCGTAGTTTTGCTGCCTGAACCTGTTTCCTGTTTCCTGTGAACACTTTAAAAAAGACAGTGTCTGCGTCCCACGAGTTGGGAGTCGACTATTCGGGCTACGCTTAATGAGAATACTATGTTCGAGACTAATTGAGTTTAAGTTCAAAGTATTGCTAAGTTATTAGTCAACAAAATCCCGTAAAAGCTGTCGGCGACCACCTAAACCACGACTCTAAATGTGTCTGTTCCATGTTGTGACAAAACCACCAAACACTGGCGCTGAATGTTTATCGTCACATTCACACTCCTGGTTCTACTCGTGGGAAAGTGTTTCACATCCAGAGTGTCTGATTCACGAGTCTGTTTAATTTGCATGAAGTACAATAAACGGGAAAGATGCGCAAAATGCACGTCTCGTGGCGTAACTGGGGCTTAATTGAGTGAGAAATATGCAGCGATATCACATATCGTGTTTGGGGATTCATACGAGTAGAGCTCATATTATCTGGCTGTGATGTAGTAAAATGTACTCGTGCACTTAGATAGATAGAAAGATAGATAAATAAATACTTTATTAGTCCCGCAAGGGGAAATTTTTTCGGTACAGCAGCATTTTAACATAAGAAAAGAAACATTTTTACATAAGAAAAGAACAATATATACAACATAGAATAGAAGAAGAAGAAGAAAAAGAAGAAAAATGCACAATATATACAACAAATAGAATAGAATAACAATGTTAAATTAAATGAACTAACAAAGCGAAACAGTGGTGCTTAGTGTTGGGTGTGTTCGGATGTAGGAGAAGAAGAAAAGCAGCAGTTCTTACAAACTCAAACAGGATCACGAGATGAAGGAACTTCAACAGGCGGTCGGTCAGTGAGCATGACGCGTGACGCGTTGAGAGCAACGCGGAGGTGGCGAGCTGCTTTCTCACCTTCCATCGAGCCTTTGATCAGCCGGGGGAGGCGGCTCTTTGATGCACGGTGACCCGGCGTCGCGAGGGGGAAAGAGCGGCTGCAGCAAAAACTCTGGTTTCGCGGACAAGGCGGCGGTAATGATGCTCATTTCGTACGGAGCACGGGGCTCGGCGGGTTTTTATCTCGCGGCGAGTGGAATTAACTTCGCACGGCTGCCGTCCACTCGAGCGACTCACCGTGTGCCGGCAATATTCCTGCGACTCTCAAGCAATCAAGTCACAGAGAAGTGTGAGGGGGAAGGAACTAGTTGAGTTTTATTGATTAAAGCATTTCATTTTTGTATTTTTTTTTTTAAATACCTCCGTGGTGCTTTAAAACATCCCAGCTCAGTTAATTCACCTGACCATTTTTTATCTCCCAATTCGGCCCTTTATTTTACATATAGGGAATTAAGTAATTAATTATTTGCATTGTCTATGCTTCAATTTTAAATTATGCAGCTGTCTACGGTGACCATGTAACTCATCCTTTTTAAAATAAATTATAAAGCTTGTATTTATTTGCATATAGCGTGCATTTGTTTTTCAGTGTTGCTCTTTTAACTCTCTTTAGTCTCTCTTTGCCTGTCTTATATATATATATATATATATATATATATATATACGTATCTCTAAAGAATCATCTATATATATATATATATAGATGATTCTTTAGAGATACGCACAAGATTTCCAAGAAAAACCTGTGCAAATGGCAAATGTACTTTAAAATGAACACTTATAAATCATAGTTCACTAGATTACGGGTAAACACATTTTGGTAAATCTGGTCGAACGCCAGACAGGCAGCAACATTCTGGATTAGTTGCAGAGGTGCGGAGGCCGACCCAGGTCCCCTGGAGGGAGGAAGTTGCAGCAGTCCAGGGTTGGAGATGGCGAGCGACTTGATAAGCACCTGGGTGACCTCCCCAGTGAGAAAGGGAATTATCCTCGTGTTGTTTAGGAGGAGCTTGTATACAGAACCAGCTTCCGTGTGGACCAGAATGATGAGGACAAATACCTCAGTACCCACCGGCCTCTGGCGGATTCACCCCATCTCAATGTGTCTCTTGTACAAAACTATGGTCACGCCATTAAAGCAAATTTGAACCGGTGACAAAATGACGAAGACAGAATGACGGAGCGACCGAGACAAGAGGGTGATGGACACAGAGAGTGTGACAGGAAATGACAGAGACAGAATGATACAGAGAGAGAGAGAGAGAGAGAGAGAGAGAGAGAGAGAGAGAGAGAGAGAGTGACGGGTGAGAGTCCAGTCATCAGCATTTCAGATTTGCTCCTCCGCGAGAAAAAAGAAAAAAGAAAAAAAAAAAACATCCATAATGCATCGCATGTCTCCTAGCAACAGCCCGGGAACCTATAGCAACAGGATCCTAGCAACAGCGACAAACTGCCGCCTCCTCGTGCGTCGGGCCCAATGGGGGGGCAGTGTGCCTGACGCGAAGGCAGCCAATCGGGAGGAGCGGGGGGCCGGCAAGAGGGTGAAGTGGGTGTGTTTTCCTTGCACAGCTGATTGGGCGCACACACACACACACACACACACACACACACACACAGAAAACACACACATGGAAAGCACACTCAGGTTTTGTATGAGCACATACTTGCAGGTGTGACACTTACATTTCTGGATCCTCTACGTGATGATTCTTTGTCCTTACTTGGCCCCCAAATGATATGTGTTTTGAAATGGTTAGAATAGTCAGTTCACCCAAAACTACCTTCTATACGTACTCACTTATGTGCAGTGAAATGTATCTCTAAATGGTGAGAGATGTTTATTACACGATCTACAAATGATAAACAGGCTGTGACGTCATCCATTGGTGTGTTTCTCGATTTAGGCGTTTTTGCCGTTGCCTTCTTGGGTTTTTGGTCTGTCTTTGCAACCAGAAGTGACACGAGAGGGTGGAGCTAAGCCCCAAACGCTGAATAAGACATTTTTAGGCAACCAAAAATAGTGCAATTAACAATAAATAAGGACAACTTCCAGATGGACAATATTGTGGAAGCGACCTGTCAATCACCTGGTAGCCCCGCCCTAAAGCATCCCCTGCTTTATGGTCTGTTTGACTCTAAATGGACCATAATTTACTAAATGAACATCATGCTGTATTGAAGAAGACTTGAAACTAGAGATTGAGACATAAACTCATGTTTACAATGTTTACTGAGGGAATAAATCAAGAGAGAAGTAGAGTCATTTTCTATAGACTTCTATACAACCAGAGGAGTCGCCCCTGGTGGTCAGGAGAGAGAATGCAGCTTTAACACATGAAGCTTTGACTTCTATACAACCAGAGGAGTCGCCCCCTGGTGGTCAGGAGAGAGAATGCAGCTTTAACACATGAAGCTTTGACTTCTATACAACCAGAGGAGTCACCCCCTGGTGGTCAGGAGAGAGAATGCAGATTTAAGACACTTAAGCATTAGCTTTTCAGAACACTTTCTACGAAAGCCTGCCACATACGGTTATTTCTAAATAAACTTCCGTCTTCACCAGAAACAACTTAGAAAGAGAAAGTGATTTTTGCACATTAATACTGCTAGTTGAAACCCCAAATACAAGTACAAACCTGAAGATGAGCAGAAGGTCCCCTTTAAGTTCCCAGTCCAGCAGGACTGCAGGGAAAATCCACATCAGGGCCCAACCTGTATGATTCCCCCTCCTGCAAACAATGAAATAAAGAATATGCATCCAGGCTGGTGTTTTAGCGCCACAACAAATAACCCCTGCTTACAGCCAAGTGTTCATCTGTGGGACTGTCACATCTCCTCTGTGGGCTTTAAACTTGGATTCCAATTGCAGCCCAGATTCACTGCAACGGAAGAAGAAAAAAGGGTCAACATGTTCACATCTCAAACCACTCCTGCTGCGTAATCTATCTCTCCACTTAAACGTTCAATACGTCCCAAACACTTGAGAGGAAATTAGAAATGATTCCCTCAATTTTCACGAGCAAACACACCCATGTTGGTAAATCACATTACAAACAAACCTTTGCTTTTACCGACAACTGGGAAGCTGCCTCGCCTGAAAAACACTCTTCCTCTTCCTCTTCCTCCTCCACTCTTGGTTTGAAGATTGCCCGACACTGAATGAAGAATGAGTCGCGTCAAGCTCACAAAAAAGGCAGGTAAGTTAAGCCTCACTTTTCATTCCCCTATTTAGGCCCAGGGAATGAATCTCCAGATAATACTCACACCTTTGGACCTCGGGAATTGAAAAGCCCCCGCGAGTCTCCAGGATGCGAGGCCATATTGGATCTGGGAAAAGGGCCCCAGACGCCATTACAGCTCATTTAAAGTTAAAGATGGAGTTTTATTTTTTTTATTTATTTATTTATTTTGCCCTGGGGTGCATATAGTCTCCTCAGAGTGGAGGGCTGATATTAGCTTTAGCTGCCAGACCAACCGAGTTGGAAGAGATAGGAGGAAAGCCATTTAAAACCATGCAGGAGGCTACTTCTGTGAGTGGTTCTTACTTTATGGTTTTAAATTGACTTCAATTGTTAGCACTCTATGTCAAACTGTGATAAAAAAAGAAGCCAATTGGAAAACAAAAGTCTGAAAAAGGTATTCAAAGATATTCAACAGGGATAAAACTTTCCAAAAATGTAAAATAAGCATAATCCCAAAACAACATACCTGGTTCTGTGTTTTTGCTTCAGACCATATGATTTATTTACAAGTATTCCAGGCAGTCACTAGTTACCATTTACATGCGTATGAAAAGCAAATGGCAGACTATTGAAACGTGGCTATTGAAATCTATCAAGTTCCACAAAGAAATCCATGTCTTGTGCAATTTCAAAGAGGTAGAGAGATTTTTTTCGAAATAGACTATAAATATAAATATGTGGTCTAGAAGCGACTCCTGATGGGTGGTGGATTTGTTCTTCTCAGGTGGCATCCTGAAGAAGCCACTGAAGAAGTGGCTTAAACTTGTATTCTTTCTAATGGCCAGTAGGGGGCGACTCCTCTGGTTGTATAGAAGTCAAAGCTTCATGTGTTAAAGCTGCATTCTCTCTCCTGACCACCAGGGGGCGACTCCTCTGGTTGTATAGAAGTCAAAGCTTCATGTGTTAAAGCTGCATTCTCTCTCCTGACCACCAGTCCACCACTTCCGTTCGATGGTTGCGCAACAACTGCAAACCAATGGGAGACGTGGGGACGACGATGTCCACTTCCTAACTACAGTCTATGTTCTCAAGCCGTCGGTGGAGATACTCAGATGGGGGTTGCTTACGTCTAATGAGCCTGCATGTAGGAAGGGGAGCCGAATCTGATTGGCTTGTTGAATCACATGTTTGCTGACTGGGTTTTTCTTATTTCATGGTTTGTGGGTGGGAGGCACTCCAGATGTATGTGCACAAGCACTGAAAAAAATAAGTTACACATGACCCCTTTAAAGTTTAGACCTAAGTGTAAGAGTTAGTATGATAAATTTGAATTATTGTTTTTGTTCCAATGCAGGAATTTCAGATTTTAATGGTTCCAGATCGTATGATACTCAAGAAAAGCTACCTCACCGATGGTCAGGACATCAACCAGCACAATAACCAACATAAACCACCATGTTCTGAACATTGACATTACAAACTAACCCCAATGAAAAACAACATTTGCATTTTGTGCGTCGGTATCAGACGTCGCTAGTACAGGTTGTAATGAAGACCCTCAATTACAAGCAATGGTAGCCAGCTTCAAGGAATAAGACACTCAAAAGGTTTAAAGGCTTTATTTAAATGTCAGGTATATTGTTTGAAGGCAAACCTGTAAAGACAAATGCATTATTAGTTTGGCTATCTTTACTCGGATGATTGAGAGTATAAACAGTTTCTTGGTGCAGCCAAATAATATGTAATGTGTACTCTGTTCACTTACCTCTGTTGTGTCTCCTCTCCAGGGTCTTCCACCTAAAAGTCCACAATGACCAAGGGCAGCAACAATGTCTGAGAAATAAACACGTGGTTGGTCTGCACATAACCTTTGTGTCCAGCTTCCTGCTTCCCAAAATCGAACTGCTGCGTGGCCATCCGAACACGGGTCTTTATCTATAGATCAAACAAATAATCCAAAGTAAAAATCTAATGGATCCAATAGGAACGAGCTCATTAGTGGCAGTCCTTCTGTACCTGCCAGTGGCAACTAAATCTTCAACCCACTCTCTCTGATCAGGGTTTCTCAGAGGACGGACCTTCAGGAGCACAAGCTGAGCTGAATGTGTCTGTTTTTTAAATAAAAGTGTGTGTTGCCTCGTCTGCGTGGGCAGACGCCGTTAAAACTTGCGACAAGTAGAAAAGCGCGGCACTCATTTAGATCACGATTGGAAAGCAGCGAGTCCCTCGACGGGCGATCTCCCGCAGTGCATCTGGAAATAAAGACATGACTCCGCATCAGTGTGCGGAAACATGAGGGGTTGCGTGAATGCACCGTGCACTTTGAATAAGTAATTAAAGGGAACTTGCTGTTGACATGACACCCAATCATCCAGGATCACGTTTTGGACTTTTGGATATTTAATATTTAAACCTTCCCTCCCCCTTCCCCCCAACCGAGGTGATTTGAATCTGAATTGCAAATGTCCTCGGGTCGCCGGTGGCTGCCGTGCCATTTCAAAGTGATTCCGTGTTGTGTGGATGTGATATTCAGAGGGGAGAGAGGTGAAACAAATGAGATGAGATGATGACCGGTGAAGGGAAACGCATTCCTACGAGAGAACAGGCGATGAATTCCTCTCCCTGCGTTTTATATAGAGAGAGAAAAGCTTCTATTGGTTTTTCTGTCGGATGAATGTAAGTGGATGAGTAAATCACGTTGTAGAATGCCAGCGATCTAGAAAAGCTTTAAACAAAAAAAAGCCCAGTTTGTATTTTGTATTCATACAACTGGTCTTCAGAAGTTTCAAGGTCATTCTCCTGGGTGAAAGTCCTGTGTTTGTTTGACTCCGCCCTTCCCATGGGGAAGTCATTGTTAAACGACCTATTATGTTGTTTATGTATGAAGTGTTGCAATTATCCTATATAAGGTTGATAAAATGGAAAAAGGTTATAATGTGGTTTTTGTGACCTTCAAACCAGCCGTTTTTCTGACCTCTGACCTCTGACCTCCCTGTGGATCCAGACAGTCCCAACGTACTTATTTTATCCCAAACCACAATCTTTTCCTAACCCTGACTGAGTACCCTTGTTGCCTAACCCTAACCACCTAGTTTCTTTGCATAAGTAAACCTAAAAACAAAGGAAACCAGGCTGTTCATATCTACACCTACAATATCAATTTGTATGTATTCCACGTAATCATGACCCAGGAAGTATGAAGACGGATGGTGGACGGGTCAAACAGAAGCGGTCTTTCATCCAGGAGACCGTTGTTCGTGTCGGATGTTAAACAAGAATTCAACATTGATTTATTTTTCACGTAACTGTCGTAATTTAAGTAACGAGACTTCCATCGTTATTTCAACACAAACCACAATCTTTTCCCAAACCTAACTAAGTAATTTTGTTGCCTAACCTAATGAACTATTTCATCATCTTTATTAAACCTAACTAAGTATTTCACCATCTTTATTAAACCTAACTAAGTATTTCATCATCTTTATTAAACCTAACTAAGTATTTCATCATCTTTATTAAACCTAACTAAGTATTTCATCATCTTTATTAAACCTAACTAAGTATTTAATCATCTTTATTAAACCTAACTTAGTATTTCATCATCTTTTATTAAACCTAACTAAGTATTTCATCTTTTATTAAACCTAACTAAGTATTTCATCTTTTATTAAACCTAACTTAGTATTTCATCATCTTTATTAAACCTAACTAAGTATTTCACCATCTTTTCTTTACCATAACCAAGTAGTTTTTTTGTCTAAACCTCACCAAGTTCTTTCCTGTGAAGACGGAAGTTTATTTTTGAAAACACTAGTCTGAATGTAACAAGTGAAAACTGATATGTTGCTGGACTTTTGTCATAAAACAAACCAAAAATGAGAAGTAACTCTGAGGATACGTTGCCTGGCTGAAAGTCTCGTGTTTGTCTTTTATTTTTTTTATTTTAACCCTAAACCTGATCTAACCAAGTACCTTTGTGACCTAAACCTCACCAGATCCCCCACGCAACCACCCCGCAGGTTCTGAGGCATTAGTGAACCTAAAACCTGAGTGACGGATGGATTAGATGCTCAGATTAGACTCTTGTTTCCCACCCGAACTCCAACGTGGGCGTTAGGGAGTGCAAATCATTTATTTATTTATTTTAAGTTGACGAGCTGTCAACGTAAGTGTTGCTTGGTGGCTGGATGTATGCCGAAATAAAGAGTAGACCTGTGCACACAGCCAACTTCCTGTATCTCTCGTTCCTCTCACACCTCCTCACACCTTTTCTCAACAGATATCCACTTTTAGCTTCCCTCCAAATACCCCCCCGCCCCCCCCCTCCCCCTTTATTGCCTCACACCTCTTCCCGTCTTTATCTCTGTCTTCTGTCTTCCCTTCGTTCGCCGTCCCTCTCTCTCTGTCCTTAATTCATCCTTTTCGCTCCTGTTCTCCGCGCTCTCGGTTCAATTTCTATTCAATTTGCTTTATTGGCATGAATGTTGGATGAGCAGCGCTGCAGAATCAGTGGAATAAAAAAAAAAAAAAAAAAAGGATACAAACTATCTACAACATAACACTAAATGTCTCTCCCTCCCTCTTTGTCCTTTTTGTCACACTTTGTCATATTTTACTGCCTTCCTCTCAACTCTCTCTCTTCCTCTTTCTCACTCTCTCACACACACACACACACACACACACACACATGCCCGCTGCCTCTCGAAGGATTTTTTTTTCTCCATCACTGCTCAGATTAATCAGCAGCTTCCTGCCAGTGTCTGACAGTTTTCCCCTAGTTGGCCGGCCTCCAAATCAGACAGTGTTAGACTCCAGATCACTGTCCTGTCTCTCTCTCTCTCTCTCTCTCTCTCTCTCTCTCTCTCTCTCTCTCTCTCTGTCTGTGTGAACATCAGTCTGCCTGCTCTGTCCGTCTGTCTGTTTGTCTGCTTCATCCCAATTGGACATAAATTGTCACTGCAGTTTTTTTTTTGTATTTCTTTTTTTTTTGTACTTGGATTATAAATCCTGGGCGTGGTTGGATGTCTCCTTTTTTTAGTTTGCGCAGTACATTTAGTGTGAATCTACGAGGACATGACAGTGCTGTCTCTACTGTCTGTTTGCAGTGACTCAGCATGTCGCCGGAGAGTCACCTTAATTTAGTCCGGAGGGAGCCTGTGTCTGCCCCTCACATCCAGCCTTGGTTACATTGGAGGGGATCGCCTCCATGTTGATGTACAGACAAACCAACACAGTCTTTTCTGTGTCGCTTGGCACAACTTATTTTACAGGACGACGTTAAGTTATGAAACGAAAGGCTTTGGGCAACAAAACCACCGAGTTAGGTTAAGGGAAAATATCATGGTTGGGTTTAAAATAACTGTACAGTTAGGTTTAGGCAACAAAACAAACCTTAGGTTCAAGGAACGTTAGGTTTAGGCAACAAATGATCTTTAGGTTGAGGCAACAAAACAAACGTTTAGGTTAATTTAGGCAACAAATTATCTTTAGGTTGAGGCAACAAAACAAACAAACGTTGAGGTAACAAATTATCTTCAGGTTAAGGCAACAAAACAAATGTTAGGTTTTAGGCAACAAATGATCTTTAGGTTGAGGCAACAAAACAAACGTTTAGGTTAATTTAGGCAACAAATGATCTTTAGGTTGAGGCAACAAAACAAACTTTCAGGTTAATTTAGGCAACAAATGATCTTTAGGTTGAGGCAACAAAACAAACGTTTAGGTTAATTAAGGCAACAAATGATCTTTAGGTTGAGGCAACAAAACAAACGTTTAGGTTAATTTAGGCAACAAATGATCTTTAGGTTAAAGCAACAAAACAAATGTTAGGTTTTAGGCAACAAATGATCTTTAGGTTGAGGCAACAAAACAAACGTTAGGTTCAAGGAACGTTAGGTTTAGGCAACAAATGATCTTTAGGTTGAGGCAACAAAACAAACGTTAGGTTAAACAAACAAAAAAAAACTTAGGCAACAAATGATCTTAGGTTAGCAACAAAACAAATGTTAGGAAAAAACAACAAAACAAAAGTTTAGGCAACAAATGATCTTTAGGTTTAGGCAACAAAACAAACGTTAGGTTCAAGTCAATTTTCCATTGCCGTTGTTTTCCTGCTGAGCGACACAAATAAAAAGACAATTCGTGTCCCGGTATACGAAAGCATTAGATTGCATTTTGTTGCATTTTACAAACTGTCTTGATACTGGGCTCAACAAACACTTCAATACAAGAACACAGACAGCTACCCTTGACTACTATTATTCAGAATATGACAATATTTTTAATTTGATACGGTTCATGTAAACATCATATTCCCTGTGGATATTCTGAATGGCCTTCTGAAAGGACTTATTCCGAATGGAGCATTTTCCACCGTGTGATATGTTGATATTATTCAGGTTTTAGGAGCAATCTCTGAACATGTGTCCAGCACATTCAGAATATATATCTTTCCTGTTTACAACCAGCTCCGTGCGTTGAACACAAACCAACTGGCCGATAGTTTTCAAAGCTGAAGAAGAGATACATGTCCGAAAGAAAAGCCCACATTTCTGGAGAAACACACCTCCTTTTAAAGCGTTATGAACGACTCGGGTATCAAAGCAAAGGTATTTGCACAAATATCACAACGGCGACCTTTGAAAGAAGGTGGTTGAAGGAATGAAAGATGTTCACACGGTCCACCAAGTCCGCCACCGGGGGAAAACATTGGGGAAAAGAAATAACCATATTGAGACGCAAAGAAGCAAAACGACACAAGCGGCTCCCGATGTTCCACTCTTCCATACTCTGACGTGATAAACGACGTGTTCGGGCATCGACCCGTCAAAACGTAATTAATGGGAACATCGTTTTGAAGGCGACATGAAAACACCTTTTGCTCGAGACGCGGTCGACCACACTTTGTACTTCTTTTAAAAGCCTTAAATACTTTGGTGCATTCTGCCGCAGTCGACAACAACAGAATTAAAAGTTAAAATACAAGTCATCATATTTTACTTTAATCACAATTCTTTTTTTTTGTTGGTCTTTTCTAATCTGTTCACTCTCTCTTTA
This sequence comes from Ophiodon elongatus, assembly GCA_016806645.1. Taxonomy (NCBI): domain Eukaryota; kingdom Metazoa; phylum Chordata; class Actinopteri; order Perciformes; family Hexagrammidae; genus Ophiodon; species Ophiodon elongatus. The sequence continues at coordinate 145,960 of JACSYO010002150.1, forward strand.
CCACCACTGCTCACTGTCTCTTACTACTTACTCTGACTCTTACTCCCTCGTCTCCTAAATTGATATCTCCTGCCCCCCCGCCCCCCCCCCCCTCTCTCCCTCTCTCCACTTATTTAATTTGGAATTACATTAAGGCTCCGGAGAAGAAAGTTAATTACGCTGCATTTTGAATTATGAATTGCGATACAGTTTGGTAACATATTGCCTCATTCCTCACCGCAGACTGGAGCTGCGAGGAGATTTTTCACAGTTACTTTGCAGGTATCAAAGGTGCCATGTTCAGTGCTGAATTTTAAATGAACTTGATATCATCTTCTGTTAAAGCCCACATGACAGAAGAAGGGCTTCATTCCAAAATGCAATATTAAACAAATTAATTATGGAAGAATAATTGGCTTTTCTCAGTAAATATTACTCACTTAGCAGGACCTTTAATCACATTTGTTATGAGAGTTATGAGACTAAACTGGGTTTTTCTTCACAATAATAACAACAAACACTATTAAAAAAAGTAAAAGGCAACTACATTTCACATGATGAAAACATCAAGGCCAAGCAAACTTTATTTTACACATAACAATCTTAAATTCAACAGTGATAATGAGCAACACGTCGTTATTTTAATTGTAATGATTCCTAAAGCTGAAGGGTGAATTGTATGATCTCATGCTATCGTTGTCGCTGGCTGATGCTACGCTCTGATTGGCTGGTCTGCGTTCCGGGGGGGCGGGATTAGAGCTCAATTGCCCAATCACCTCCACTATATTCAGGTGGAGGCGTATATCTAAAGTTAAATATGTCAAAACCTGAACAAATAAAAACAGAATAGTCTACATTTTTAGAATGTACCACTAGAGAAAGAGATAAAACAATTTTATTTATTAATTTTTAAAGTTTTTTTTGCTCATCATGATAACAGTGACGGTTCATATGATGTGTTACGCAAAAGCTACGACTCATTTTTGGTGCGTTTTCCTACAAAAGTCCAGCAACGCGTGTCAATTTACACTTGTTACCTGCGTATGGTCTTTTCAAAATAAACTTCTGTCTTCACATGAAACAACTTAATTAGATTTAGGCAACAAAACGACTTAATTAGGTTTAAGAAAAGATCGTGAAACACTTAGTACGGTTTAAGATCGTGAAGATCGTTAAATACTTAGTTTTAGGCAACACAACTTCTTAGTTAGGTTGATGAAAAGATCGTGAAATACCTAGTTAGGTTTAAGATCGTGAAGATCGTGAAGATCGTGAAACACTTAGTTAGGTTTAAGATCGTGAAATACTTCGTTATTTTTAGGCAACAAAACTTCTTAGTTAGGTTTCGGAAATATCGTCATTTGTGTTAAAATAACCACAAGTGGCTTTACTTGTAAATCTGGAAGTTACGTGACGAATATATTAATGTTGACTTCTCGTCCCACACGGGGAGCGAACAGCGGTCTCGGGTGAAAGCCCAGACCTAACCCCCCCTCCCACTCCACTCTTTGTTGCACATGCTCGCTCCTGCGTGCTTCATACTTCCTGCTTCATGATTGCATGGATTACATACGAATTGATTTCGTGGGCCAAATCTACGAATTACAGAGCATTCATTTTCGTTGATTTGACTACGAACGCCGTGAGAGAACCGCCTGAACAAATGAACGTTTAACGCCGACTCGCTGTCGACCGCCCCGACAGGCTGCGGCCCTCACGCCCCACATTCAATTATTCCATATTATTATTATTAAGACGTATACACGACTTCTAGTAAATATAAGTACGGATTTGTGTGGAGATCAGACTCAACATTTACACACCATACTGTTCCTGACGCCCCCACCACCCTCTCTCCCTCTCTCTCTCTCTCTCTCTCTCTCCCTCTCTCTCTCTCCCCCAGTCATTTACATTTATATTGAATTAGAATCCGTGGTGGAGAGCTAGTGGAGGCAGCCGAGACTGATTATAATGGGAGATTACGAGCCGACTGCACCACCATTATGTCGTGTAATTACAAAGAGAGAGAGAGAGAGAGAGAGAGAGAGAGAGAGAGAGAGAGAGAGAGAGTGAGAGGAAGGAGGATGGGGCCCTTGGATGCCCAGATGTCAGGATCTATTTCATTTAGGGAAATAATGTCTCTCTGCCCCCCCCTCTCTCTCCCCCCTCCACCTATTCTACCTGTGAATATTATAGAGAGCTGAATTATCCCCTCTTTTACACCCATTTTTATGGACCACAATTTATTGGAGACAAATATTCAAACAACGCGTTATGAGGAGGAAGCGTGGTCGGTTTGACTGCGTGGACCTGGAGCCGCCACGCGTAGGATTACTGGCCGTGCACTCAGGAGGAGAGCTAATGGGTTCAGAGTAACGTAAAGCCTGGTGGAGGAGATCATCCCTCGTGTTTCCTCTTATAAAGTACTTTAGTTATTGTCGTGTTATAAGTAGGCGACGGGGACGTGTTGGTAAACGAAGAGGAAATTACATCGAACGCAAATCAAATGTGTATCCATAGAAGCGTTTATGTCACATTCAAATGAGTCGTTTTCATGTAACAGTCCCTCCCCAGAAACTCTCTGTCTCTCTCTCTCTCTCTCTCTCTCTCTCTCTCTCTCTCTCTCTCTCTCTCCCTCTCTCTCTCCCTCACGATATCAAAGTGAACTCAGCTTTTGTTTATGTGGTACTTGAAGCGCAGCGAGGACACGTAGTCCTGGATCTGGACGGCCGAGAGGTTTTTGGGACACGATGTGAGGACGGACGAGACCACGTGGACAAAGAGCCAGATTTTAGATTTTAAGTGAGGAGTTTTGAACTAGTTGCAGACGGGATAAAGAAATCTGAGTGAAACTTGATTTAAAAAGCTGATTTTAACGCTGAATCAAATATGACTCCCAAGATTATTTTATTTATTTTTTTTGCATACAGTAATAAAACATCAAACTGCCTCCTGCTCCCAAGATGACAACCAATTGGTTTGCTCTTTTGAATGATCCCCTCATTACGTCATGTCCTGGCCCAATATCCTCTTTCAGCCAGAAAACATATTAAATTAAAGATTAAATTACACATCTAGGACGAATCTGTCTGACTGTGCCATCGATTTTGTCTCGTTAATACCGATCCCTCGTCATTCATTCCATATTTTTGGGAAGTTTATCTTCACAAGGGAAGAAGATCAGTTCAAAGATACCGCGGAGACGTGGAGATGCATTTCACCGGTGAAATGCAGGCTGCAATTGAGATTATCTTAAAGAGGAAACAAAACAAAATCTCAGGTCTAATTGGTTACCGTGGTGTGTTTTTCCACACAGCTTACCGGGTGGTGCCGGTCGTGCCACCCACATTTCCCTCCGACTTGTGATCCCGTCATGCTCTGTGTGGGAGATTCAACGCTCATTAGAGGAAGTGACGGGGAGGCGGTCGCCACCTAGCTCACCACGTATGCTCCACGGCCTCGCGAGCAAGAGGCTCTTCAAATTCTGCTTTAATTGTGATTTTTTTTAAAGTGATAAGCTGCAACCAGGTCCGTCTTTGGGGATTGCTGTTGCTGCTAACCCGTTGCCCAAAACGTCTTGTGTCACTTAATTACAGTGGAACACAGAAGATGCCTCGTCATCGCTCTTCATCCTCCAACTGCATCTTTTAATTTTTTTGCGATGTATGGTTCACCCCCCTCATGGCCTTCGCCAAACAAATTGTCCCTCAAAGAGACAAATTCCAGCCAGGAAGAGACACAAAATGACCACAAAGAAACATACGACAACTACAAAGAGACACAAAACAGCTGCAAAGACTCTCAAAGACTCACAGAGACTCACAGAGACTCTCAAAGACTCACAGAGACTCTCAGAGACTCACAGAGACTCACAGAGACTCACAGAGACTCACAGAGACTCTCAGAGACTCACAGAGACTCACAGAGACTCACAGAGACTCACAGAGACTCTCAGAGACTCACAGAGACTCACAGAGACTCACAGAGACTCACAGAGACTCTCAGAGACTCACAGAGACTCACAGAGACTCACAGAGACTCACAGAGACTCTGAAAAGGGGCAAAACAACCTCGGAGACACGAAATGAGTACAGACACAAAATAACCACAAGAGAGAGAGACGCATAACTGGAGACGCTTGAAACAGAATGCAGTCGTCAACATCCGGAAAAGGAAGCGTGGTGATTGGATCAAGTGCAGCGGGCTTTGAGACGACCACCAGCCGGACCTGCTGGACCAAACTGCCCCAGGGAGGAGAGGGAGGAGAGAGGGAGCAGAGGGAGGAGAGGGAGCAGAGGGAGGAGAGAGGGAGCAGAGGGAGGAGAGGGAGCAGAGGGAGGAGAGGGAGGAGAGGGAGCAGAGGGAGGAGAGGGAGCAGAGGGAGGAGAGGGAGGAGAGGGAGCAGAGGGAGTAGAGTCCAGATGGAAGCTAAGCTAAACCAGCTACAGGACCTGAGGCTACTCCACTACCCAGCATGCTCCTGGAGGTGACTGTTGAGCCCACGTCGTCACGGAGACCCGGATCCATCGAGGTCCAGGATCGAGCTGCACCTGACGGACTCTGGGGTCACGAGAGGAGGACTGCGTGTTCCCGTCGTGATGTTGGTGCTCAAACAGTCAGAGTTGATGGACAATGTTTTTTTCCCTCATGTTAATTTCTTTATGTGAATATGTTTTGCCGTATTATCTGTCCAGAGAATTGTTTTGCTGTTTACACTCCTGTGATGCAAATTTATTTTTAAAAAATGCACTTTATGAAAAACTGTTTTTTTTTTTTTTCTTTTTTTGTCATGAGTTTGTTACAAATGAGCTACAATTGAATTTCTTTGTGCATCCCTGTGCACATTGACAATAAATGAGTCCTTGAATCCTGGAGTCCTTGAATAATGACCACAAAGAGGCACAAAATGACTACAAATAGACACAAAGCAACTACAAACAGACAGAAAAATTAAAAACAAAGAGACACACAACCATAGAGAAATGCATAAAGACAATAAAGAGACAAAAAAACACTACAAATACTCACAAAATGACACAAAACAACCACAAAAAGAGGCTAAACAACTACAGAGTCTCTCTCCTACGTGGAGGAGGTGGCTCCTCTTCAGCTCGGTTTCCTGGACATCTGACTCGACTGGTTGTCAGCGTTGACCTGTTTGAGAAAATAAAAAACATAAGAAATCTGTAAGAAATCATTTTCTAATTCTACTTTATTTTCTGTATTGGCATCGATTGGCACCGAGTGGGAAACTGAGGGACAAATCACATTGTGGGCTGACATTTACAAACAGTCACCAGTAAAACTAACTTCTTATAGTATTTATAGTCAAATGTTCTTCTTTGTCAGGATTTAAAAGAGCAACACACGGGAGACCGGAGAGAAACGTCTTTGAGTCGAAGCACAGTAGAGACACAACTTCACTTCCAAGCATGGAGAACATCTTTTTATTTTTTTTTAAGTATCTTAAAATCACTTGAATGGTGATGGGGATCTCTTAATTCCGGCCGCTGGTCGTCAATTCTGGTCCCAAACAACCGAGAAAAGCTTTAAAATCAACTAACAGACAACGTAGATGAACCGATATACCGGTGAACCTCTCCGAGGAGCTGATTGGCTCCTGATACATACTGTCCAATAACCTGTGAGGCTGCTCAGCCCGAATTATGTAAACTGGAATACTACGATGGTGATTAAAGAAAAATGCAGGAATTTTGTGGTGTTTTCTTCACTGTGGTGGTATTTTTGTCAGGTTTTGTAGTCGGTCAGTAGAGCAAAACCCCTTAAGACTTCATTAAATTAGTCCTCAAGGTATTATGTCTACCGAATTGTGGGATGTTTCCTATAGAGAGGTCAAAGGTCAGGGTCAGATACAGAGCAGAAGCCATACATGTGGTAAAACGGCTTTTAATTATAATTTTTTTTTTTTTTTTATATAATAAAAAACACCCACTTAAACTTTCAGGATTAATGAGGACAATACCAACAGTCATTAAGCCAGTGAGCTCTGATATCTGAGGTCAAACTGTGAAGACGCATCATCATCATTACCAGGTAATAAAACCTTCAGCCTGAGAAAACACTGATAATCCAGGACCTTTTCATACACATACATATATATATATATATATATATGTATATATATATATATATATATGTATTATATATATATATATATATATATATATATATATATATATACATATATATATATAATTTTTTTCAAGTTCCTCAGTGGAGCTTGAGAAGAGATTCAGCTACTATCAGACTGTACAATGGCGCCACCTGGTGTTGGGTCTGTGCTACTGACATTTACGTGCGGTCAGATGACATTTATTGTGACAGATATTCAGTAAATGTCCTGTAATGGGCCCATTCAACTGTCACCGGCCTGGTTGGAGCGGCCTTTGCCTTTTTGAAGGGAACACTAATTCAATGCATTTATTTATTTTAAGCACCTGTGAACAGAATTTATATGGAACTAATGTGAAAGGGATATCAGCGAGAGTGTTTGTACATGTAAGCAAATGAAGAGAGCTATTTATACACCGAGCTGGTTTACACAGTGAACCTCTGCACAAATGCTGAGAAAATTAATAAATAAAAAACAACAGCATTTTTCACTCTGGAATAGGCAGAAGAAATATGCACACAAAGTAAGGCAATGGTACATACAATGTAATCAGAGCAATGCACCACAGATCAGCTGTCAATAATCAATATGAAACAGAAACAAACAAAAATTAAAATAAATAGGAAGGATAGATGGCAACTTATCATTCTTCATTGCAGCAGTGAAATTAAGATCACAGATTAATCATAATATATTCAAAATTATTAAACAATCTGAATAAATAAACAAGTGATAAAATAATAAACAGTAAAATAATTAATAAGTTGTATACGTACGCAATTACGAGTCGTTAAGTTATTGTTTTTGAGTCAACATAAGAATTAACAAGACAGTACAGAAGTATCTAGTCGCCGGAAACAAAATATAAACAATACTCCTACGGAAGTAACGTCGCGAAATAGAGGCTTTTACTCTGAAGGCCGCTTTGGGGGCGTCACCGGAAGTAAACACCGTTTCCCACCATACCGTTTCCGGTCCATGTCCCCCGCGGCTTCCTTATAGCGACGTAATGCGTGTGCGTTGCTCCGTTTCCTCGCAGCCGACGTGACTTCGCCCCCGACGATGAGCGCTATCATCCCCCGGGTGGAGCAGCTGTCCGCCCGCGTCGTCCGGGTCCTGGGCTGCAACCCGGGGCCGATGACCCTGCAGGGGACCAACACGTACCTGGTCGGGACCGGCCAAAGGTGAGTCTGGGTCACGTGACAGTTATTTTCGAGGGTCCACGGGTTACTTCGGCATGTATTTAAATGTTGATAATTTGGAGTACTTTTCAAAATGATCAGACTAAGTTTGAAAGTATATGTTCTTATATGTTGGCAGTCTGAGAGTTATACATGAGTTTACTGATGCACCCCCCCTCCAGAAAAACTAACAACACATAAATAAATATGTATGGATTATGCACTAAAGTCTATGCAAAGCACATTTTATTATTTTATTTTATTTATTTATTTATTTTTATGTATATTTATATATATTTATATTTTTTATATAGATTTCTATATATATATATATGTATGTATATATTTATATTTTTAGATATATTTATATATATGTTTATATTTATATATTTATTTATCTATATGGGTCGGTGTATAGGTACATAAAACCAGTGAGGAGGTACCATTTACAATGGTGATCGAGACGTGAAACAATGCTTGCAAACAAAATAGCTATCAATAACAACAACAATGTAGGCTAAGAGTTAAGATACAGGATAATAAAAATGCAAAGATATGGAATAAGGCCTTTGAACAGCTAAATTTATGGTCGTTTGCAGATTATTCCATGTATAAGATGCACTAAAAGATAACAACATTGACGTGAGCGAGTACCAAGCTCATGTAAGTTCAGGGTTAAGAGGGATGAAATGTAGGCGGAAGCATCTTTATTAAAGCTTATAAAAATAAGTTAAAATGATAAAATGTAACAACAAAAAAAAGAAGTATGAATACAGGTAATTTTAAAACCCTGAATATCTGTATGCGACGTGTGATTATTATTATTATTATTCCAGGCGAGTGCTGATTGACACTGGGGAACCCGCTGTGCCCGAATACATCAGCAGTCTGAAACAGGCCCTGAGTCAGTTCAACACCAGCATCCAGGAGATCCTCGTCACTCACTGGCACGGCGACCACTCGGGAGGAGTGGAGGACGTCTGCAGGGACGTCGCTGGTGAGGACGGTATGCGTGGGACGGGTTTCAGGACCCCTGGGTCTCCTGAGCCCTGTTGGAAGTGCATCACTCTTCATTTCGGGCGGTATCTTAGTAGAGGCCTTCTTTCTTTTTTTCGGGTTGTCCGTCTGTCCGTCCCATTCTCTTAAATACTATATCTCAGGAAAGAGAAACCTTCAAACCTCCACGTGGACTCAAGGACGAACTGATCACATTTTGGTGGTCAAAGGTCACCGTGTGCTTTACAAAACACATTTCTTTGGGCCATAACTCGAGGAATGACATTGCTAATTATGATAATTTCTCACACAATGTCGAGCAGGGTCCAACAGAACAAGGCGGTAATCGTAGTTTGAATTGGAAATAAGTCTCAAAATACAATTATGGAATCAGTAAAGGGTCAATCCAAACCTGCTCTGGGTCTAATTCTCACAATCGTACCCGTGAAGTTGCAAAAAGAAAATGATAAAAGTCTGAAAAATAGAAATAATGCAAAAAAGAAAATAATATAAAAAACGCGTTAAATGAAATGATTGTTTTGTTTTTTCAGTTCCCTCATTTCTGTGTTTTCTCCTCCCGCAGGTCCCGAGGTCCGAGTCAGCAAACTGCCTCGCTGCAGCCGGGTCGGAGAGGCGGCCGGAAACCGAAGCTTCACCTATCTGAAAGACGGAGACGTCGTCCGGACGGAGGGCGCCACGCTCAAGTCAGTTCACGCGCACGTTTGGATATGACAACAACAAAAACAACAACAACAACAACAAAAACCACATGATTGTAAACAACGCACGATAAGAGAGGCCCGTTTCCCCTGTCCTTCGCCCCAGGGTGCTGTTCACCCCGGGCCACACCGACGACCACATGGCGCTGCTGCTGGAGGAGGAGCAGGCGCTCTTCTCCGGAGACTGCATCCTGGGCGAGGGCACGGCCGTGTTCGAGGATCTCTACGACTACATGAGGTCTCTGAGGATCCTGCTGGACTCTCGGGCTGACGTCATCTACCCCGGTGAGTGAGCCCGTTTTTATTATTATTATTATTATTTCTTGAAATGCTCTCTGGATAATGTGTTTTTAAAACGTTTAATTCACCCAAGGAAGCTCCTCTGAGAGCAAAGTAACACCGTTACACATGTTCACACCTGAAAACTCTTCAGTCCGATCTGTCGGGACATCGTTTATTATTTATTAATGTGTTTTTTTTATTTATATTACTAGTCCGGGGATCGAACCGGGGATCTTCCAGTCACGAGCTTGCTTCTCGTATTTTAACTTTTCATCCCTTCAGTATTAATTTAAATTTAATTAATTTAATTTAATTTAATTTAATTTAATTACATACATTCCCCAGTATTTGATGTGCTTAAAGGTTTTAGGGCTCCAATAATGATTGTTTTCATTATTATTTATGTCTTTTTTTTTTTTTATTAATTTGTTAATTGCTCAATAAAATGTAAGAAAACAGAGAAAACACTTTATTGGAGTCCAAAGTGACGTCTTTGCATTCCTTATTTTTCCTGACCAACAGTCCAAAACCCCCAAATATATAATCAATAATGATATCAAAACACTAAAACAAACCAATCCTCACACCTGAGAAGCTGCAACCAGCGAATATTTGGCTTTTTTTTTTTTTACTTGATAAATGTCCTTAACGATCAATTAACAAAGTGATTGTTAATAACTTTTCTACTGATCGACTTTGACCAATCGTACCAGTTTCTTTTCTTCTTTTGTTCCTATCTGGGAATGTGTGAAGACCCGCCTCCTGTCAATCAATCAAACCAAAGCAAGGAACATCTGCAGTCCCGTTGCTTTAGATGAAGATGAAATGCAAAATAAAGACAGACGACACATAATTTCCACCTGTTTAACGTTGTGGCCCGACACGTCTGACATATAAGAGTCGTTGTGAAGTCGGTGTTTGAATCCAAACCCCCCCCCCCTCCCCCCCGCTGCTGTTCCCGGTGCAGGTCACGGACCCGTGGTTCAGGACGCCGCCTCTAAGATCACATACTACATCGGCCACCGGGACCAAAGGGAGCAGCAGATCCTGGCAGCCATTCGGGGCGGAGCCGGGCGGCCGTTCTCCTCCATGGAGCTCGTCAAGATCGTCTACAAGGTGGGGACCAATCCGCGTTGGCTTTTTATTCCAGCGCGACCAAATTTAAACTGTCGTGAGACGTCGTCTCTGCAGCTCGTTCAGTGGCGTCCACGTCGGGGGGGGGAGGGGCCTTCGAGTCCCAGTGTGGGGGGGGTCAGCAAGTTCCTCAAAACACAGTAAACATGCCAAACGATGATACTAGCAACCGCAGCAGCTCCCCTTCCATTTATCCACAAGGGACTAGGAAGCTGTTGAGGAAGCTGTTGAGGAACCTCGTGTACCGCTTCATTCCTCAAACAAGGAAGGACTCTGGTATCGATTAACTTTAGGGCGAGAGGAGAGCTTCTCTCTCTCTCTCTCTCTCTGTTTAATAACATTAAAAGTAAAGTTAGGCTCGGTTTCAGTTTCCTCCTCTGCATTTCATTCATTAACATCCAACTTGCGTCAGTAAATATGTGCAAAATAAATCACGAGCCGTCGTCCGTCTCCAGGTCTTTTACGGTCGCTACGGAAACGCAGACGACAATGGGCTGAAGGAACCTTTGGGTTCTTTGGAATGAAAAAGTCCCAGGACTAATATTTCCAGGACTAATATATTACCAGGACTAATATTACCAGGACTAATATTACCAGGACTAATATTACCAGGACTAATATTACCATATTACCAAGACTAATATTACCAGGACTAATATATTACCAGGACTAATATTACCATATTACCAGGACTAATATTACCAGGACTAATATTACCAGGACTAATATATTACCATATTACCAGGACTAATATATTACCAGGACTAATATTACCATATTACCAGGACTAATATTACCATGACTAATATATTACCATATTACCAGGACTAATATTACCATATTACCAGGACTAATATTACCAGGACTAATATATTACCAGGACTAATATATTACCAGGACTAATATTACCAGGACTAATATATTACCATATTACCAGGACTAATATTACCAGGACTAATATTACCAGGACTAATATATTACCAGGACTAATATTACCAGGACTAATATATTACCAGGACTAATATTACCAGGACTAATATTACCATATTACCAGAACTAATATATTACTAGGACTAATATATTACCAGGACTAATATTACCAGGACTAATATATTACCAGGACTAATATTACCAGGACTAATATATTACCAGGACTAATATTACCAGGACTAATATTACCATATTACCAGGACTAATATATTACCAGGACTAATATATTACCAGGACTAATATTACCAGGACTAATATTACCATATTACCAGGACTAATATTACCAGGACTAATATATTGCCAGGACTAATATTACCAGGACTAATATTACCAGGACTAATATATTACCAGGACTAATATTACCAGGACTAATATTACCATATTACCAGGACTAATATTACCAGGACTAATATATTACCAGGACTAATATTACCAGGACTAATATTACCAGGACTAATATATTACCAGGACTAATATATTACCAGGACTAATATTACCAGGACTAATATATTACCAGGACTAATATATTACCAGGACTAATATTACCAGGACTAATATTACCAGGACTAATATTACCAGGATAATTCTTTTGTGGAAATGTGGCTGGTTTTCTGTGTTCTGGAGAAGAAAGACACCGACAGGCGCCTCTCCCCCTGCTCCCCCAGGACACTCCTGAGCACCTGCACCGAGCGGCCAACGTCAACCTGGTCCATCACCTCAAGAAACTGGAGAAAGACGGGAACATCAGCCTGGGTAAAAAAAAAAAAGGGTTAATTCAACCATAAATAGACATATCTGGTGATGCAGAAAGTTCTGGTATTTGATTAGATTTTTATTTATTTTGAACATGTTATAAATAAGTAAAAAATAAATAGAATGAACAGTTAAACATACAGCAAACTCTCCATATACACATTCTGATAAACGACATGTATAAATATTACATCTCCTACTATCACATAATTCCATGGCCAAAACACAAAACCTCCTATCTGAATCCAATCCAGGAAAATTGCAATAACCTCCTATCTGCACTTTTTTTGTGTTTTGTATTATGTATCCGGTATCCTTAACAAATAGCATTCTGCAAGAAAACAAGTTTTTTTTTTAGCATTCTCAAAAAAGTGCATTTTTCAGATAGGAGGTTTTGCTCTTCGGCCGTGTGTTGGAGGTATTGAAGGGTTCCAGCTGGTTTCTGTGGCCTCGTATCACACCTGGATATGTATTTATGCTCCTTCTGTATTAATTTGGGGCATCATCACTCGTACGGGACCCTGGTGCTCAATACTGCCACGGCTAGAGTTAGTAGTAGTAGCTTTAATGAGCCCCGGTTGATTAGACTTGGTGCTCACTGACTGTCAGCTAAAATAAAAATGTAAATCTGTTTTGGGGTTTTTTTCCTCAGTGAACGAATCTTCACCAAACACCAAATGGAGGAGCAACCTGTGAAGAAGAGCTCCACAAATCGACCTTTTCGCCACGGATGATGGAAGTCCCTGTGGTACACGGTTGATAATTGTTTTTCTATTTCAGTGCTAAATCACCACCTCTAAGCGTAATGAATACGGTTGGATTCCTTCTATCTGCTGGTTGACGGAGATGCCGTTGACGAATCGAGGTCGGTGATCACACCTGTCGCCTTGCGCGCGTCCTTTAGCCTCTCGGGCGTCACCAAACGGAGCTCGCTGCCTTCGCTTTGATCAGCAGCCGATAGCCCTGACGCACCCGTCGAGAACAGAATCCTAAAAACAGCTGTGATGAGTAAAAAAAGTCCATTTATTAGTGGAGAAGTTGAGAGGACAGTCCACGAACACAATCCGGTGTGCCCTGATGAGCTAAAGATTTCTATCGAGACCACGTTTTTATTTTTATTTCATCTGCTTTCACTTCATTAAAACTTTGTGATTGTCTCTTTGTCTTCTCAGTCGTGAATATCAAACACAGGAAATGCTGCGCACGTTTTCAAGCCAGACACTAGGTGGCAGCCTCTGCTAGTTCATTTTAATAAAGGGGCACAACTTCGAACGGTAAATTATCATAATTTACACTTTATCGCCGATATTTTGTATTTGTTCAAATATAAAACAAGTGAAGAATATTTGATTGACAGCATTGTTTAAAATTATAGAATGATGCGGTCGTGTTTTTTTCTTTTTTATTAGTAAAGGTCACCACTTCAAAACAGCTCTGAACAGCTGAATAATAACTCCACTAAATCGTCATGATGACGATTGTGTGAGTAATAATGAGATCTGCTTTGTGACTGTTTGACCTGTGGTATGGTAGACAATGATTGGGGCTGGATACACATTTTAAATCCTTATGGGGATGTATTATAATGTATAACAATATGTCAAGAAATATAAATAGATTAAAGCTCATTAAAATGTCTGTATAGTCACTGCTGAGATATTTGTGTAAATTGCGCTGGAATAAAAACACTGAAATGTCTAACGAACAAAAGAGAACATTCATTCTATAAATCGCTGAAGGGATATTATATTCATATTGTTTGTTTTTAGTAAAGGCAAGGCAAGTTTATTTGTACGTTTCAACAACAAGGCAATTCAAAGTGCTTCACATAAAGCCATTAAAAGCATCAAAACATAATGCAAAAGAAGAATTAAAAACAATAAAGCTGCAAGAACACCTTCAAACTTTCATCACATTTCTGGTTTCAAAATCATCTTTTATTTGATTGTTTTGGTCTAAATTGACACAAATAAAAAGCATTATTTTAGGTTAAAGTCGGTCATTGTGTGTGTCTGTGTGTGTGTAGGGGAGGTGGGGGGGAGAGACTCTGCAGTAATGAGATGAGTGGAGGTGGTGGTGATGGAGAGGGAGGGACGGAGGAGGAGGCGGAGGAGGAGGAGGAGGCGGAGGAGGGGGGTCTCCTGGTAAAGATAAACAGCCGAGGAGCCTCTGAGCCAGAGGAACATGGCGGCTCCGGCCCTGGACGCCGCTGCCGCTCCGTCCCGCTGACCGACGCCTCTCGCAGGGCGACCGCGTCCCGCAGCTCCGCGCGCCCAATGGCTGCCTCCTCAACTCTCAGGTAAGTTTCCCCCTGTCATTCTCTTGACCCCCCAACCCCAACCCCAACACACGCACGCACACACGCACGCACACACACACCCCTCCTCCCCCCACCCCCTCAGAAAAATAAAATATAACGCTTCCGGTCGGGGGGTCTCGTATAAAGTACCCGCACCAGTTCACGCCGAGGTTATCACACTTTGCGGTGCACGTTTCCTCCCAATGGCGCCGCGCCGTAACCGTTATGACAGTACCATGGCGCCGTTGGGGACATATGACGGGGTTAAGTAGTTCGGGTAATAAATTAAAAAAAAAAGACCGGTGTTCATCGTACAGGTGATTTATTTCGTGTTTTTAAGCGGATTAAATGAACTGTTTTCGGGGGGGAGCGTAGACGTCGAGACCCCGACGGTTGACCGGTGGCTGACAGCGCCGAGCCGGGTTTATCGCGAGCTTAGACGGATAGACGGGCTGCTTTCCGCCGGCTGTCAAGTCTTTTTTTTTTTTTTTTTTTTTTGGTGACACAACAAAATAAATAAAAAGTGAACGCTGGTGTTTGTTTAACGTGTTTAAACACGGTGTGTGTGTGTGCGCGTCTGTGTGATGGCGGCACAAATATCCCAAAACGGGACGTTTGCCGTTTTAACTTTTAACGGTTAGCCGTTGAAAAGCCGTTCCTTTTTTCAACGGTCAGCCGTTGAAAAAGCCGTTCCTTTTGACGGTTAGCCGGTGAAAAGCCGTTCTTTTTAACGGTCAGCCGTTGAAAAAGCCGTTCATTTTAACGGTTAGCCGTTGGAAAGCCCTTCCTGATCAACTGCGGGGGTTTTACGTGAGCCGTTGACGTTAGCGGCGCTCGTCTTTTCGCCGTTAAAAGTGGAATTTTAAACCACCCCTCAAAAAATGTAAAGCATTTGTTTTATTTTAGAGGTGTTTGTGTGACTGCGGTAAACGTGGAGTTGTTTCACGGTGAGATATTTGACTTATTCCCGGTTGATATTGCTCGGGACTTCCTCAACCAACTCGAGCGTCAAGTGGAATCAGTGAAGCCCCGTTTTTTTGTTTTTCAAAATAAAACACCGATCGATATTGATTGTTAATTCCTTTTTTAATTTGCCGACACATTATATTACAATGCGTGTAGATACATAGTTTAATATGTGTGGTTTCCACTACACTACCGTGTAGCGTGTTATTGTGCCGAAGCTGTCAAAGAGTCCCTTTTAAATCAAATGTAATGTCTTGAAGCTGCTTTTTTTATTTTATTATTTTGTTTGTATTTCGTTGACCAGCTTCCGGTTCCGTTTCCAATCATTCCAATGTCAACTTGACACAGTTTGTTGATCAGCCTTGGGCAATGATGTGAAGAGACGCATCTCTCAATAATATATATACCTTTTTTTTTTTTAAAGAAAATAATACATATATTTTTTTTGAAGGTAAGAAGTTGTAAAAATCCAATACAAACAAACATTGATTAAAAAAAAATAAAATAGATTATTTCCCACTCAAAGCAATACCATTTGGAATAAAAACAGGTGGGGCACAGTATGCTGTGGGGAAAAAAAAATAATATATATATATATATATATATATATACATACATTGCAGAGGCGTGACTGAATAGCAATTGACTGTCCATAGCGACCCGGGGCATTTCATTTTGGAAAAACGTAGTGTAACTCAAATATCTTTACACGTGCTTGTATAATAATTCTGCGGGAACCTGAAAGCAGCATGGCGTGGGACGAGCTACACAAGTTCCTACTGAATAGAAACACAGTGCAGCTTGAACCTCTTTTGTCTCCCAGTCGGGTACAGTACACATTCACCGCTGCAGTTTCAGGAATTTGTCCTTATTTGCTGTTGTGCCGGTTTGCCTGTGTTTGCTGCTGTGCTGGTATTCTACTGCAGAGAACCCGTACGTTGGCCTATGTGCCAGGTGCCATCTGAGTCCTCTGGATTTGTTATCTTTGAGGGCTGGACTCATGATTCTTTTTTTGGCTCTTTTTTTTTTTTCTCCCTTCTTCTTATTTGCTCTTTCCTGCACCCCGAAGTGAACTTTGAAAAGAATTGCAACGTGCACACCGCGGTTGCCAGGTTCTGTGTTTATCCCCCTTGTCTCTGCAAGATAATTTCCGCGGCCTGTTTTGCTTTGTTGTTCTCCCAAAGGATTATGGGTGTTTTCATGCCGCTAATGCATCTGCACAGTTCAGTAACATGATATGCACATTGTACATGCTTTGTTTGTTTTTTTCTGTTCTACCTGGATGTGCTTCTATGGCGGTTTTCTTTCTGTCTCATTGTAATTTTTTCAACTCGGCTTTAATCACCAGGCTTGTGTTGTGTTTTTTTGTTTTTTTTTCTTCTTCTGGTTTAATATCAGTATGTTTTATTACCATTTCAATGCCAAAACTACCTTTTTAGTGCTGCAGCAGGAGTGCAGGAATGTACTTAAGACCGAGATCTTAACATGAGATTGGCAGTTTGCCCGGTGAGGGATCCTTAGTGGCTTGAATTCACTCAACCACGTGAGGGCTCAAATAATGCCCTGACCAATGACAGCAGGAGGAGGAGGAGGATGAGGAGGAGGAGGAAGGGCAGAGGCTTGACTGTGCAGTTCTCCACAGCAGGTCTTATCCCCAGCAAGCAAATGCATGTGAAAGAAACGTGTGCTCATTTTTAAAAAACAACCGTCATCAAATCCCTGCTCTGACATGCTGTTTTTCTTCTTCCTGGTCACATGTTTTCACCCTGTCCATTTGATCGCAAGAGAGAGAGAGAGAGGCAATATTTAACTGTTTTTATTTTTATTTATTTTTTGGGCTCTTGATCCCCACTCTGCAGTTTCATCTGCCACCTCACATTAACTGGTGTGTGTGTGTCGGTCTGTGCTCAACCCAACTGTGTTTGTTTATGTCTGGCTCTTCACACTGCCACCAACTTATCAGACACCCACACCCACACCCACACACACACCCACCCACACACACCCCCGCCCCCCACACACACACACACTGCCACCTGGAACTCTTGTCACGTAGCAGAGACAGTCGTCTTCCAGGTCTGATCCTCCAGAGACCAAGTGCTCTAATTAACCAGCGACACACACACACACACACACACACACACACACACACACACACACACACACACGCAGCCATGTCATGACTCCTCTGAAAGCCTCCTGTATTGCCCGAACACCGTAATTACTGTAATATTCCCTCAGCAAAATGTATGTGGAGGATGTGCATACATTATGTATGATAGCAGAAGGTTATTTTCTCTAAACTTGCAACACATCGGGTCACAGTTTGTTTTTGTACATATTTCCTAAAACTCTTGACTTTGTCTCTCCAGAAACGGTTATATGTGTCTACGTATAGAGCGATACTATTTCTGCGTCTCGAACGTAATAGAGTCCTGATTGCGCAAGAGGCCTCAAACTGCGGCCGACCGGCATCACAACGGAGATTCTCTACGCGCAGCACTTTCATTCTTGTAATTTAAATGTTTAAAAACCAGCTGCTACATATATATATATATATATATATATATATATATATATATATATATATATATATATATATATATATATATATATATATATATATATATATATATATATATATATATATATATATATCTCTATATATCCATATCCAGTGGACCGTGTGGTTTATGATGGTTCCCTTAGAGGCTTCTCTTCCCTTTTTATTGATCCTCCTCTCGTGATTTAAAGCACACGAGAGGCGCCGAACCAAGTGCAGAGAAGTTTCATCTTGCCGATAAGGAGTGAAGCTCTTCACACTTCGAAAAACAGCAGCAGCACTGACATCACTGCTCTCGTCGTTGGTAAAGGTGATGCAGCTGAGATGTAGCTGCATGAGAGGTGCGTGCACTCACTTTAAATATATCAGAAACACTTTGATCAGATGTGAAGGGATTTTCTTTAAAGTCTTAACTTTAAAAGTGGAAAGCGTTGTGCAGGACGGTGGCTAGAAGCTCCACCAGGTGATCTGGACACCGTACGCAGACCAGAGATGACCGACCTCTGAGGTCCTGTAGTTTGACCCCGTAGACGCTAAACTGTACATTAGTTCATAAATGATACGAAAGAGATTTGGTTTTGGCCCCGTGTGAAACGAGAAGTCAACGTTGAGTTATTTGCCACGTAACCGCCGTACCACAGCAATGTGACGTACCACCATTTATATCCCAAACCGTGATCTTTTTCCTGAACCGAACAAAAAAGTTTCCCGCGAAGACGTAAGTGTTAAAGCTGCATTCTCTCTCCTGACCACCAGGGGGCGACTCCTCTGGTTGTATAGAAGTCAAAGCTTCACGTGTTAAAGCTGCATTCTCTCTCCTGACCACCAGGGGGCGACTCCTCTGGTTGTATAGAAGTCTATAGAAAATGACTCTACTTCTCTCTTGATTTATTCCCTCAGTAAACATTGTAAACATGAGTTTATGTCTCAATCTCTAGTTTCAAGTCTTCTATAAACAGACCATAAAACAGGGGATGCTTTAGGGCGGGGCTTTATGGTCAACAACATGGCGACGGCCGTATTCCAAGATGGCGACGACTAAATCGCCAAATTTGAGGCTTCAAAACGTCCACAAACCAACGGTTGACGTCACCATGACGACGTCCACTTTTTATATATACAGTCTGTGGGTAAAACACACGCAAAATGAGGAGTACGTTGTAGTGCGACACATATTGGTTGTCGTGAGTACATACATAACAAACGTACTCCTCTGAAGCCAAACCGTGATGTTTCACTAAACATAACCGTGATGTTTCACTAAACATAACCGTGATGTTTCACTAAACATAACCAAATAGTTTTGATGCGCTTTTAATCGGGGAGAAACGTAATGGAGCGTGTTGTTTGGTCGTATGGGAAACCCATTTTGAGGGAGACATAATTTTGCATGTATTGCTGCACTGCGCTAGTGTGTCGTACAAACACAAGGCTCCCCGGGAGAGCGCTGTTCCTATTGGCCGATGACCTCCGTATGTGACATTTTAACCTCTTTCAGAAACCTCACTTGACTTGATGTCCCAGCTTTTGATTCCTGATCCGAACGGACGGTTTGAGTTTCTGACTTTTGAAGAAACAAATCTCTGAAAGGCAGCGTAGCGCGAAGCTTCGGTCTCTTATCAAACTTCAAACATTGAGGTGCCTTTTCCCGGCGTATGTGGAGTCAGCGTTGCTTTGCAGCAGTCTGCAGGGCCCTCCTATGTGCAAACCATGCTGAAAGCTGTGCAGGGCTGAAGCAGCAGACCGGGGCAGGGGGAGGGTCAGGGGGGGGGGGGGGGCAAGTGTAGCAGGTTGCATAACAAGTGCTAATTTGGTTAGCTGGAGCTGACAGCGGCTGTAATTCTCCAGCACTGACTGCAGAGCCGAGTTAAGAGACAGCGAGTCCGCAGGCCTCCAGCCGGTTAATACAAGCTAATAGCATAACGAGCTTTTGCAGAACAAACGTGGGCCGCGGCCAGAGCTCACTCTGATGTTCAGCGCCACCGCCGCCGCCTTTTCTTTTCTCCTGCCGACGGGACGCTGTCGCTAAGGTGACCGCTGGGAGTATTTCTGTGCTTGTTGTGGCTTCATTTTGGTAATCCGACTCTCTAGTCTGTAGTCAGAATCACCTGTTCACAGATTATTAAAGTTGTGAAAAAAATGTTCCATCAGAAAATTACTCATGCAGCTCGGGGGAACCCCGGTCCACAGACGGCTTCTCTTCACAGCTCAGAATAGAGGTGGAGCGCGGTGAAGTCCCGCCCACACCAATAATTCATAGGTCTCCATTGACGCTGCATTGTGGGAAGGTGTCTGCTTGTCAATCACGAGCAGCAGAAAGCTGCCGTGTGGTGGGATGCACTACCAACCGGGTACAGAACCCAGAACTAGGTGTTTATAAGCCTCCTCACCGGGGAACCGAGCTTTTTAAGAAGAAAGTGAGGCGTCAGTAGGAAGACTGGGGGAAATCCTGACACAAATGTTTTAGGCTAACTATGTTAAGCTGAAGCGTTTTGACAGTATGCAACTTGTGTTATAGTGGAATGTAGATTAATTAGAAAGCTAGGTAGTGTGTGTGTGTGTGTGTGTGTGTGTATTTAACACGTAGCTTAAGTTAGCTCGCTAACCGCTAACATCGTCTTCTTAAAACCCGCCCGCGGGAAGGAAAAAGCTGGTTTTCTTTTAAACAATCGCCCAAAACTACACCGGTTATCACAGCCAGAAGCTGTAAAGACCGTCATTATTGTCAGATTTACATCTTTCCAACGGTCCTTGAACACGAGTGACGAAGCGCTTCCGTCAGAAAACGAAAACGAAAATGAAATTAAGCTTAAAAATGTAATTTTTCTTAAAAGAAAAATATTCTAGTCTCATTTTAAAACCTCGCCACAAACAAACTGTTTGGCCAAACCAGATGCTGTAAAAAAACATAAAAGTCTGAGCTCTTCAGAGCAACTAGGAAGCCGTGATAGACCGCGGGGCTGAGACCAATAGTCACGTGACAACAATTCAATAGAAATTCCACTGAACTGCAGGCTGCTGAACACAGAGCAGAGAGGAGAGGCTGTGAAAATATGAATAGCTCAATATACATATAACACGTAGTCCCCAACATTGGTAACACTCGGAGAAATGTTGTATTTCAGTGTTTTTAATTAATTATCAAAGAAATCCATCATTGGAGTCAGCTGGTAGCCCTTGGCATGCTGAGATCTAATGTTTTTAGCTAGCTACGGACATTTTGTTAGCGTTTTCAGTCCTTGTTTGAGGAATGTGGCGGGGATTATTTGACCCTCCGGTGGGCGTGATCGTCACAGGCTGACACGTGGCGGTCTGTCTCTGTGGCATGAGGCACTTCCATTCATGTTCTCTAATTTGATGCACGCACAGTGAATGCACTGGCACTTAGCTAATGAAACGAAATGGCAGGAATCCCTGTCGCCCCAGTCAGGAATGTTTCCCAGATGGAGCGTCCCTGTTGATAGGAATGCAGCGCGGCTCACGTTTGGTGGGATGAACTTCTTGAATCCCGGCCGGGATCGCGAGGCCGTGAGCGGTGAAACCGGCTCTGTTAACTCGGTGGAGCCGCGGATCTCTGCGTTGCCATAGAAATGCTTACTGGCACAAATTAATCAGTCAGGAAGTAGGCCGCCTCTCAGTGTGTCTCTCATTGACTTTGTGTGAATGCATGTGTGTGTGTGTGTGAATGCGTGTGTGTGTGTGACTGCGTGTGTGAATGCGTGTGTGTGTGTGTGAATGCGTGTGTGTGTGTGACTGCGTGTGTGTGTGTGTGTGAATGCGTGTGTGTGTGTGACTGCGTGTGTGTGTGTGTGTGTGTGTGTGTGTGTGAGTGCGTGTGCTTGTTGTTTCGTGTGAATGCTCGTGTGAGTGCTCTACCACAAT
The DNA here is from genome assembly GCA_016806645.1 of Ophiodon elongatus. Taxonomy (NCBI): domain Eukaryota; kingdom Metazoa; phylum Chordata; class Actinopteri; order Perciformes; family Hexagrammidae; genus Ophiodon; species Ophiodon elongatus. The sequence continues at coordinate 167,837 of JACSYO010002150.1, forward strand.
GCCTCCATATGCAAATAATTCAAAGTGAAACTCCGTCACAAACCACAAAATGTGTCTGTTTAAGTGTGAATTTGTGCGTCTGTTTAAAAATTAAAAATTAAAAAATAAAGCGTGGTGGAAGTTTTTTAAAAACAATGTGTGTTAGTATATATTTTTTGATATCTGTAAAACAACTGAAAATGAAATTCCATATTTTTCTGCCAGCACATTCATCTCTGCTATAAAGATCACACGTCCTGTGCTTTCCTTTTTTTTTCCTAGTTGTAATTTTCAGTTTGGACTTCATTTCTGTACCTTGAGGGAGGTTTGTTGCGTGATTGAGTTATTTGCATCCCCTATTATTATTATTATTATTATTATTATTATTATTATTATTTTAAATCCGTAACTCTCTTGTCTCTAGAAGTTTCTTCTGAGCGGTGCTCACTGAGTCGTGAGCAGTGTCTTCTTGCAGCAGGAAACAAAGTTTTTTTTTTTTTTCCTTCTTTTTTTTTTCTAAATTAATCTTCCTCTAACTAGCTGTTAACCACGTCTCACCTTCTGTAGAATATTTTGAACCGCGGGGGGAAAAAAGACAGAAAGTCCTTCCAGAACTTTCCAGTGCACGAGCTGAGCTGAATCACAGAGTCTGTCGGTGGTGTGTGCAGGAAAAACTAAACATGTGCACTTGTGCAATCCATGAAGCAGTTGGGTCGAGATCAGCTGTCCATCCCCCACACGCACACGCACACGCACACGCACACGCACACGCACACGCACACGCGCGCAGTAATCTCCAGTGGTGGTGGCAGGTGCATTTTGGAGTGTTTGGTTTGAGTTCGCCGTGTCCAACTGACTGAGAGGGCGGCTGTCTGTCTCACCCGTGCACACATACACAAACACGCACACACACACACACACATATACACTCGGTAACAACACACACACACGCACCAGGGGGGAAGAGTTAGCAGATGTCTCGGATTTGGCCGCTGACCAAAAAAACTCACTTCTTCTTTTTACTACTTTTCATTTAGTCCTCTCGATTACTGTAACTTTTACCACACCACACACACACACACACACACACACACACACACACACACACACACACACACACACACACACGCAGACGCAGACGCACACACTGCTTACTACTACATTAACGATGGCCAATTATTAAGCTGTTATGACTCGGCAGGTCATTCTCTTCATGGTAAAGATTTACCACCTCAAATGAAATGGATTATTTAAACTTAAAGGCTGCAACATGTTGCCTTTTAAACCTCAGTGAATCATCATCATGTGACGCCTTTGCAGATTCCCTGTAAAGAAACAAACCTAGCGTGCAGACTATTTATTTTTTTTGGTCATGTGTCTTAGTAGACCTCTCTGGAAAAACATGCACATGAAATCTGGTGGAAGTGCGTCACCCTCCCCACCGGTCATGGATGGATTACTGAACGGGCCTACCAAGCACATGTTATGGGGCCCAAAGTGTCCGGGGCCCCTCCTCGACTACCACCTACAAAATATCACTCAAAAAGACACGAACAAACCAGGAAGAGACTCCAAATGACCACAAAGAGACACGAAGACAATCAATGACTACAAAGAGACACAAAACAACAACAAAGACACTTAAAATGAACACAAAAAGACAAAACAACTACAAAAGAGACTCAAAATATATACAAAGAGACACAAAGACACTTAAAATTAATAAAAAGAGACAAAACAATTACAAAAGAGACTCAAAATATATACAAAGAGACACAAAGACACTTAAAATTAATAAAAAGAGACAAAACAATTACAAAAGAGACTCAAAATATATACAAAGAGACACAAAACAACAACAAAGACACTTAAAATGAACACAAAGAGACAAAACAACTACAAAAGAGACTCAAAATATATACAAAGACACAAAGACACTTAAAATTAATAAAAAGAGACAAAACAACTACAAAAGAGACTCAAAATATATACAAAACATGAAGACAAGCAAAGGACTACAAAGACACAAAACAACTACAAAGAGTCTTAAAATGTCTCTAAATGATACTATAAAGAAGCCAAACAAAGATGAAGTCTGAGACTCTGCTATGTCGGAGAGGTGGTGGGCCTTTTGCATGTCTGTGCCCAGGGGCCCGTGGTCTCTCAGTCCGCCCACACACTGTGTGTCACTCAATTAGAACAACATTGACGGTAAGGTCCTTAACGCCCCCCTTTCTGCTTCTGTGGACTGAGTGGGAAGGACCCCACTTTAATATATTCATAACTATCCCCTGGACAGATTTCCAGATCTGACTCAGAATTATTCATGGTGAATGCAACAAGCCGCAGCACATTACAAACCAGAAATAGCAATGGGGTAGGGTCAGAGTCCGAGTAACCCTTTCTCACGAAACACGTTCGTCACATGAAGCGGGAAGAAGAGGTGGGAGAGACGACGTGATTCACGTCATGTGACGTGTGAGATTTCCCTGAAATAGATGAGTTTTCAGCCGGTTGCATGAGATAAGGTGGAGCCACGCACAAGTCACTGACCCCCGTGAGCAGGTAGACTCTCAGTGGTCAACAGGTCATGTGATCTCGTGATCGGGCTTTTCAGTGGAGAAAGTGACGTACCATGAAGTGCAACTCAATATCACTTGTGAGGGCTCAAGCAGGTGTCCGCCTCGGCTCACGCTGTTCCAGGAAAGTGTTTCGTAAAATAGGATGTTTGTGAACGTGAACCGAAGCCAGTGGGAACTCGATGAACCTGGACCCGGCACCACACTGGTCCGGGTCAGGCGTCACGGTGTGAAGAAGGGCCTCACAAAAAAAAAAAAAAACGCAGTCGTCCTTCCCGGCGGGGTCAGTGTCTGGGAAACGCCGCGGGGTCCCGTGTTATTGTGGGCAAGAGAGAGACTTCCAGCGTCACCGGCGGGTGACGTTTGAGGTGAAATTCTGGAAAATTATATCACACTGTAAAATAAAATAATAAAAAAACCTCAACAGGATATTTAACCAACGCACTCTTTTCCATGTATTTGATCCCGGGTGTGGCCCCCTGGTTGTACTCGATGACGGATTATTCGTCCACTCTAGCATTCCATCATTATCCATCCATCTTTATTTTATTTTTATTTATTTTTATTTATTTTATTTATTTTATTTATTTTATTTTATTTTATTATTATTTATTTATTTTATTTATTTTTATTTATTTTATTTACTAAATCTAAGGCCAATGCTTCCCTCTCTTCAGCGCCCGATCAGGACCCGGAGGTGTTCACGTACGTGTGTCCGCACGAGACATTCCGATGCTACCCGTCGGATCAGAAAGTTACCGGATGTATTTCCTGGTCAAAGGAATGATGGAAAAACGCGTTTCACTTTAATAATCCCCCCCGTTAGTTTTTGCCGCTTGCTCGTCCTCCCTGCAGTTTTAGTAGACTTTGTAATTCGGTGATAAACACATGATAAAAGTCTGCACTTTGTAATCTTTATTTTGAAACGGCAACATCAGGAAATATGAGCGGGAAAGTCCTTTAAAACAAATCTGTCTCAAAAGTCCTTTTTATAAGTGCGAAACCAAATTGCTGTATTATTCTTTTGGACCTATTAATGACTCTTGTTTTATGTGTCTTACAGAGAGGACTGAATGATGATGAATGATTACCCAGGATGCTTTGCATATGAGGTGAGTGAGCTCCCTTTTTTTAAATACGATGATTCTTTTGGGGCTTTTATATGTATCGCTGTCATATAACCTTGTCTGGAGAGCTGCACTTCAAAACCACCACACTTTTCTCATTTCTCAGGCTTAAGATAAAAATTTATGAAAATTTGCGGATTAATTTGCAGAAATGTTCGCAGGTCAGTTTAATGTCAGTGATGATTTTAAAAAAATCTATTCATGATTTAAAAAAACAAACATCAACACCCCCCATATAAGTAGACTATAAAATGCAACATTCACACATCAACCTTCTGAATGTTAAATGTATTATTTAAAGTGAGACGTGATGATCATCAGAGGAAGAAGAGGTGGTTTTATGAGCTTTAGAACTGGTTCCCCGTTGTGTGTGTGTGTGTGTGTGTGTGTGTGTGTGTGTGTGTGTGTGTGTGTGTGTGTGTGTGTGTGTGTGTGTGTGTGTGTGTGTGTGTGTGTGTGTGTGTGTGTGTGTGTGTGTGTGTGTGTGTGTGTGTGTGTCCAGCTTTTTGTCATTTTTAAATTACCCTTTTCCCTCTGAGAGAGAAAGAGACACACACTCTCACTTGTGTTTTCTGCCCATCTCACTTAGTACGAGGCTCATTATCCAAACGGGGACGAGGGCTCATTATTCGAGTAAAGTAACAGTAACCTTTTCTCTCGATCCGTCTCTCACTGGCTCTGCTGTTGCCAACGGGAAAAACGGAACAAAAAAAAATGTGGTTTTCTGTGAAAGTGCTTTGTCGAATGTATTCTATTCTCATTCTTCAAAATAACTGATTCAAAGTGAGGGATGGCCGAGGACTCGAGCCGACAAGATGTTAGTCAGGATGAAAAGTGAGGCCAATGAGGAAGTGTCTTAAAACCTGCATTCTCTCTCCTGGCCACCAGGGGGCGTCTCCTCTGGTTGTATAGAAGTCAAAGCTTCATGTGTTAAAGCTGCATTCTCTCTCCTGACCACCAGGGGGCGACTCCTCTGGTTGTATAAAAGTCAAAGCTTCATGTGTTAAAGCTGCATTCTCTCTCCTGACCACCAGGGGGCGACTCCTCTGGTTGTATAGAAGTCAAAGCTTCATGTGTTAAAGCTGCATTCTCTCTCCTGACCACCAGGGGGCGACTCCTCTGGTTGTATAGAAGTCTATAGAAAATGACTCTACTTCTCTCTTGATTTATTCCCTCAGTAAACATTGTAAACATGAGTTTATGTCTCAATCTCTAGTTTCAAGTCTTCTTCAATACAGCATGATGTTCATTTAGTAAATTATGGTCCATTTAGAGTCAAACAGACCATAAAGCAGGGGATGCTTTAGGGGCGGGGCTACCTTGGGAGTGACAGGTCGCTAACACTGCTTTGTCCAATCTGGGAGTTGTCCACGTTTTTCGTCTTAGAACTTCGACTTCAGTGTGTTTTCAGTTCATGGAAGTTAATTGTAACATTTCGGCTCCCTAAAAATACTTAGATCCGCCATCTTGTGTCTCTTCTGGTTGCAAAAAAACAAGACAGCAAAACACCCGTCTTCAGTTTGAAGTTGTTTTTCATGGTGTGGTTGGTTAATGCTGCCTACGTTTAGACAACTGTGTGCTTCCAACTTATTGGCCACAGTTTGGGAAAGACCTTCTCTTGGTTGATCACGACAATGCTCATCGAGCACCTTTTGGAGGAACAGGGAGGAGGAACAAGGAAGTGGATCAAATACCTGCAGCCAGGTTCCAAAATTTTGTGGAAATCCTCCAAAGAATGGAGCCTGTTATGTCGGCAGATCAATGCCACGGATCACAAATGGGCATAGTGGTCAGGTGTTTGGCCATGTAGTGCGTTTTATTATTACGTCCTGGAATCGGCCAAGAAATGACCATCTGATAATCAATATGGAGGCATTTAACACCACCCAACACCATGGATAATGTGTGGCAGCTACACCTACAGAAATGAATGCGCTGTAGATGTCCCATGCACAAAAACAATTCATATGTAATCAGGAAGTAAAAAAGACAGCAAACGCCCCACTGGAGAGGGCGGGACCAGAGGTCGCTGGACCATGCAGAACCGGTCCTTCTGCCAGGAGGCCGCTGTGTGACACGAGAACCTCAACGTTGGTTTATTTATTTTTTTAACAACGTAACTTCTCGTGCTTCAGTAACGCCAACTGCGTAGATTTTTTTTTTTTTTTTTTTTTTTTTTACCCAAACTACGATCTTTTCCTAAACCCAACTGAGTTGTTTCCTGTGAAGACGGAAGTTTTATTTTGAAAAGACTGGAACTGAGAAAAATGGACACGTGTTGTTGGAAAACGCACGGAAAATGAAGAGTGACTTTTTTTTGTGAGATGTCATAAAAACCGTTGTACGAGGATATGTTGCCAATAGCCTGACAAACCACAAAACATGGGGCGGGTCCAACGGCTTGGGGTCACTAAAAGGTCAAAGCCTAACCCTGAACCACCTGAGTGAGAGCTGTGGAGATTGTGTGGTACCATCTAGAATTTATGTTGTTTAAATGTCACCAAAAAAAGCAATTTACATGCTTAAAAAGTTTAAAAGATTCAGCTTATATTCATAGTTTTTTTTTTGTGTACCCGCGACATAACTTAGTGTGATCAATAACACGAGTAAAACTGAGATTAAATAACACTTAGAATCGTCAAAATATGTCGTAGGAGTCCAACATTTAAGAACAGCAGGTCGTGTAAATCATTCAGTATCTAGAGGGAGGTTGGGTTTTTTTCTGCACATTGGCTAATAGGAGGGAGGAGTGTGTGTGTGTGTGTGTCTGTCTGTCTGTGTGTGTGTGTGTGTGTGTGTGTGTGTGTGTGTGTTGTGGGAGGAGTATGTGTGTCTACATGACGGGGGGGAGGGGACAGAGAAAGAGAGAGAGAGAGAGAGAGGATTTGTGGCATATAGTGTGTCAGCTGTCATTAGGCGCAGATGACACACACACACACACACACACGCGCACCAAGGTATTCTCAAAGAGAAAAGAAGGGAAATACAAAACGAGTGTGTGGTTGAGTGGCGTGTGTGTGTTGTGATCTGCTGTGTTGACTGTGTGTGTGTGTGTGTATATGTGTGTGTATATGTGTGTGTGTGTGCGTGTGTGTGTGGTGTGAATACCAGCGCGTCCGCCCGGCCGGCATGGGATGATCGGCCGGCTCGGGACTGGATATGGACGGGTTCACCCAGAGCTCAGGTAAGAGGACTTCATTCTGTGTGTGTGTGTGTGTGTGTGGGTGTGTGTGTGTGTGTGTGTGTGTGTGTGTGTGTGTGTGTGTGTGTGTGTGTGTGTGTGTGTGTGTGTGTGGGTGTGTGTGAGTGTGTGTGAGAACTAAACATTAATGAAGTCCCCGTGTTGAAGCACCTGTCAGTCATTGGAGGGTTTCGCTCGTGGGAGAAAGTTTACTTTTTACATTCTTTATTACGAATGTCCGGAAAAATTGTGAGTTCATTTAATTTCATTAACAGCTGTATTTTTTTTTTTTTCTTCT
>JACSYO010002150.1:190000-212500 GCA_016806645.1 Ophiodon elongatus
TTCATTAGTGTACAATCACCTTAAACTAAGGATCGTTGTGTTTTCATTACCTTAGAATGAGCACTTTGTATCGACGTCGGGAGCTGGTCCTCTTCATGGAGTCCACCCATAGTCCGTATGTAAGAAGTGGACGTAGTCGTCGTGATGTCACTCGTTGGTTTGTGGACTGATGTTATGAAGCCTTGTGTTTGGCAATTTCAAAAAGTTATCATATTTGGAATGAGGAGGAGTGATGTAGAGACTCTGTATACGTCTCTGGTAGAGGCAGCGACCTGTCAATCACAGTAAACCCCGCCCTAAAGCATCCCCTGCTTTATGGTCTGTTTGACTCTAAATGGACCATAATTTACTAAATGAACATCATGCTGTATTGAAGAAGACTTGAAACTAGAGATTGAGACATAAACTCATGTTTACAATGTTTACTGAGGGAATAAATCAAGAGAGAAGTAGAGTCATTTTCTATAGACTTCTATACAACCAGAGGAGTCGCCCCCTGGTGGTCAGGAGAGAATGCAGCTTTAACACATGAAGCTTTGACTTCTATACAACCAGAGGAGTCGCCCCCTGGTGGTCAGGAGAGAGAATGCAGCTTTAACACATGAAGCTTTGACTTCTATACAACCAGAGGAGTCGCCCCCTGGTGGTCAGGAGAGAGAATGCAGGTTTTAAGACACTTCCGCATCGGCCTCACTCTGCAGAACCGGAGGTTGCCGCCTGAGTCCACCATGTTGCACAGCCGTATTTCTACAGTAGCCTAAAAGGGACAAACTAAACACTGACTCCCAAAAAACACACCTGCACTTACTGTTTATCACCATAGTGGCCGCCAAAGAGAAGGAGACAGAGATTTGGGAGATTGTTACTTTTGACACATTTGTCCACAGCATCAAATTCCAAACTGAAAGCGATGGGATGATGCCATTTTTTTTTTTTGGACATAATGTCCTTTTCCTTTTAGTTTATGTTCTCTTCATACAGAGAAAATAATTTTTATAATTGCCAAGGGACATTTGCAAACCAGAGACATCTCAAGTGCTTCAACCTATTCTTTTCATGTTTGTCTTTGTTGTCTGTTACAGAAAAAGCTCCAGTGGCTGATGCTGAGGAGGTGCAGAAGGCCGACGTCTCCTCCACAGCACAGGGTGTCATAGACAAAGACGCCCTCGGGCCCATGATGCTGGAGGTAGGTGCAGCCGAACTCCAGTTTAGAGGTCAAAGTGACACCAGGGCTGATTATTCAGTGGCCTGTAATTGACCTACTTAGCAGTCGTCACGTTTGACCCAACAGAGGTAAAGAAGTTTGAGTTAAATAACCCGATGTGTAAAACATGCAGCACGCCGCCGCCCGACAGCTTTAGAGCTGGTGGAGCGTCTTCCTGACTTTAAATGGCGCCGCACTTTACAGCGACGCGGAGAGATAAGAGTTCCTCTGGCTAGGGGCGATGCCGTCATCGAGCCTACTCCAGTGGTGTGTGTGTGTGTGTGTGTGTGTGTGTGTGTGTGTGTGTGTGACGTATAACATGCGACCCAATGAGGTATAAATACCTTCCTGAAAAGCCAGATTAGCAAAGGAGGGGTGGAGCCTGACCACAAACACACACACACACCAACACAGACTATTATATATGTCTATATATAGCTTTCACCAGCAGCAATGTTGGCTGAGGTGTCTGCTTGGAGATAAATATCATCCTGGCCAGAACCCATTCTATACTATACTATACTATACTATAGAGGCGTTAGGGGGATACACAGGAGGCTTGTGTAGACATGTGACCGGCTAAAGGACAAATCACAGTCTCTATATATATATATATATATATATATGTGGAAAATGCTGAGTTGACAATAATGAAATAATGGAAAAATACACACACACACACACACACACACACACACACACACACACACACACACACACAGTGCCTTGCCTTACCTTTATACTTTGCATTATAATAGCACACTGCAAGTTACTGCTTGGTGTTTTTTTCTTGATGTGATTTAAAAAAGCTTTTAGATTAGTTTTGAAATAAGAACACATTTGATGTCCACGCAGACCCTGACTCCTGAAAGAAGACACTGTTTACTGTGTTGATCAGAATACACTCCTAGTAATAAAATGTGAATACAAACATTTTAATTTGCTGATGTGCAATCACAACAAATGGTAAAACTTTGAGTTGTGTTTTTTTTTTTTAATGTATTTATAGCAGGGAGTAACACTTCTACTAATTAGTCTAATTAGTTTTGGGTCCAGAGTTCAGATGGACTTTAATTAACACTCAATCTCTCCTCTTTATCCCTCTCACCGCTCACCTTTTTCTGTTTTCCTTTTTTCCTTTCCCTTCCTGCTTCCTTACACGTTCTGCTTCTCCCTTTATCGTGTCCTCTTCCTCCTTCCCATCGCTCTTTTCCTCTCACTTCCTCCCGCTCTCCAAACTCCTTCCTACTTTCCACCTCTTCTGTCCGTCCAACCATCTCGTCTTTCTCCTCTGCCTCCCTATTCGTCTCCTCATTCCCTCCCCTTCATCTCCTCCTCCCTCCCCCCCTGCCCCCCTCAGGCCCTCGACGGCTTCTTCTTCGTGGTCAACATGGAGGGCAACATAGTGTTTGTCTCGGAGAACGTCTGCCAGTACTTGCGCTGCCAGCAGGAGGAGCTGATGAACACCAGCGTCTACAGCGTGCTGCACGTTGGAGATCACGCCGAGTTCGTCAAGAACCTCCTGCCCAAGAGCCTGGGTAAGAACCGTGGAACCGCAGAACCACAGAACCGTCACGTGGTCTGAGGGAGGAGATGATGTGAGATGCTCCATGTATAGGCCACCATACTGGAGATCCTTAAAGGGGACGTGTCATGAAGAACCGTGAAATAAGAACAACCGAATGTTTTGTGGGCAGCCTAGATCAGAAAACATGTGATTCCACAAGCCAATCAGATGTGGCTCACATGCATGCTCATTAGCATACCCCCCCCCCCCCCAATCTCCACCTGTGGCTTTAGAACTACCAGAGATCCTCTATAACAAAGATGCCACATTACAAGCTCCGCCATTGGTTTGAAATGGTACACACTTCCTGTCTTCCCCTCCACCTTGTTTGGAAACAGATTGGCATAATGTATTCATATTTTCTTTTGCTTATGTTAGATATTTACACAGCCAAACCGCCATTTAGCGTTTCAAAAAAAATAGTACATTCGCAAACGTTAGTTGCCAGATCTCGCGGCCTCAAACAAAGTTGATTGTCTCCAGATTTGATCCATACCTGATGTCTAATAGCAGATAGGAGCTAGTAGTGTCTTGTCAACAGCACTACAGTACATGCTAAGCTAAATTAGCTTTTCTTGTAGTAAGCTAGCCACAGTTCAGTCCACGCTTTGAAGACGCAGAGTGTTCAACGTGCTGAGAAACGTTCTTGTCTTTTCTAGGAAATCACCTCAATTTACCTGAACAAAGTGTTAGCTGGCAGTTAAACCAGTAGGATTATTTAAATAAATAAAAAAAAAAAAAGCAAATATTGGTCGCGTTCTGTTGATGTAGCGCTGACAGATCTCTGTCCACACAAGTTCACAGAAGCCCGGGGAACTGGGAGAAATGTTTGAAAGTAGTGTACACTACTAAGCTGTAGGCTCGTGCTGCAGAGAACCCGACCACCTTGAATCTCCAGCGTCTCATTAGCCCAATATCCTTTGACGGAGACTTATTGAAAACGGTTTATCTCAGAGCTGCATCCTGTTGATAATGTGTGCAGCTTCTAAACAACTAAAATTGTTAACATTTCATTGTGAAGTGAGGTACCGCATCAGGTTTTTTACCCATTGATGTGGTGTTTTCACTTAAGATACCAAATCTGATCCTCATCTTTTTTTCTTTTTTTTTTTCTATTTTATTGACTACCTCCTCTTTATTTCTTTTTTAATCCTCCAGTCAATCATCGCAGCGGTGATTCGTCCAACAGGAACAGCCACACGTTCACCTGCCGCATGTTGGTCAACCCTCAGGCCCACGGTGAGGCCCAGCCGGCGTCCGACCAGCAGGAGGCGCCGCAGCAGAAGTACGAGACCATGCAGTGTTTTGCCGTCTCCGAACCCAAGTCCATCAAGGAAGAGGGGGAAGGTATTGTCTCTAACCTATATTGCTTTATTTATTATTTTGTCTCTCTTGCCTTCACTGATTCAAGGTTCTTTCATTGTCATTGTACAACACACGGTTGTATTGTTTCTCTTTCTGTTATGATTTCTTGCTTTCTTTTATTTTGTTATTACCTTTTTGTCTGTGGCTACATCTCTGTCTTGGTCTTTTTTATTTGGATTAAAATTGTTCTTATTTCCTCCCCCTCCTATTTAGTTTTGTTGCTTCTCTGTTGCTCACTCTCGTTCGGTCTCTCTTCATTTGGTCCCTCTTTTGTTATCTCCACATCGCCCTATGTCGTTTCTCTGCCAGTGTTCGCAAATTGCATACTAATCATACTAATTACAGTGTAAACTTGAGTATGTACTGCGTTCCATCCGTATAGTATGTGGATTATTGTGTACTACATTAGCAGGAACTTCAGAGTACGTGATGAGAGCTTACTGGACATACTGAACCATCTCAAAGTGCATTGCGTTCCCTCACACCATCCAAACGGGGAGCCGCAAAGCAGACGTTTTAAAATAATTCACTGTTGGATAAGATAATTACAACTGGTGGAGAGTGGCGTTAAGGTGCAGTTATAATGTATATATGTATATATGTATATATACTGTAGAAAGCATGTTTAATCATTGCAATTTGCCTCAAAATAATACTGCATGGTATTGAATTGAATGAAACACATTTCATTCAACGGTAGCTCTGACAGATGATGTCGTGATGTTGAGTTAACGTGAGTGTGAACAGTCACACTTAATCATACATTTAGTACGCAGTATGCGGTAGACGTTGATTGAGTACGTGGTATGCAGTATTTTAGTATGCAATTTCTTTTTTTTTTACTTCTTTCTCCATCTTTTCCTCTTTCTTGACTTCCTGTCATTTTGCCGTCACTTTCTCGCTCCCCACTTTCCGCGGTCTCTCGTGTCCTGTCCTCCTTTCATCACCACTCCTCTCTACTTTTTCCTCCCATCCACCGGGAGGGACTAATTAGCGCGTGGCACTTTGTCAGCTTCCCATCTCATCTTATCACACACATACACACTCGGGGAAAAGAATCCGTCTGGCGCTCTAATTTTAGATGTCTGACAACCAGATATTGTGCTAATCTCTCCCCACCGACAGGAGGAGGATGTCTGGTGGACAGATTGAGGGCGCAGGTTGAGATTGAGGTTTAGGTCGGGTTTGATTGGGATCGAGAGTTCTTGATATCGAAGTTGAGGCTGAGGTTGAGTGTTGGTGCTGAGTTTGATTTCAGAGCTTCACTTTGGTAACGGGATAGCTGTGAGAAGGAAGTTTAGGTAGTCCGTTCTCCCACCCATGGATGGATTACTGAATGGGCCTTACTGGCACAGGCCCAGGGGCACAACGTGTCAGGGGTCCCCCCTCCCTGGCCCTCACCTACAAAATGTAACTCTAAAAGACACGATCAACCAGGAAGAGATGCAAAATGACTACAAAGAGGCACATGAAGACTACAAAGAGACCACAACAACTGCTGAGATGCAAAAACAGCTGCAAAGAGTCTCTAAGAGACTCACAACGACTGTGAAAAGGGGAAGAACAACCTCAAAGAGACAGAAAATGACTACAAAGAGACACCAAGCAACTACAAAGAGATTCAAAACGACTACAAAAAGAGAATAAGTAAGACCAAAACAAATACATACTCACAGAAAACAACTACAAAGAGACTTGGAACAACTACAAAGACACACAAAACGACCACAGAGAGATGCGTAGCGACTTCAAAGAGACACGAAATCACAACAAAAAAAGCTAAACAACTACAGAGTGTGTGTCTGTGTCCTGTGTAGGAGAGGTGGTGGGGACCTTGTGTTAGTGTCCAGGGGCCCATTGGTCCCACCAAAGGAAAAAGGCAGTCCCAATTGAAATCACGCCTCTTCCACCCTGCTCTTGTATACACGTTGTATCCCGTTGCGTTTAGGTGTGAATGTAAGTTTTAGTGACGGGTTATTTTAAACCATGCTTTTCCAAACATGCAGATTTCCAGTCATGTCTCATCTGCGTGGCAAGACGAGTCCCCGTCAAGGAGAGACCCGCGATGCCCGCCTACGAGAGCTTCACCACGCGGCAGGACCTTCAAGGTAGGACGGGACCAGGAGGTTTTTACTGTGAATACGCCTTCTGATCAATTAGCATAATGTTATGCACATCGCATTCCATACGTATGTCAACTGGGGCTGGAGCTCTGGTCCTTTACGCTACTAAAACTACTCAAACCTCTGAAACACGCCGGTGATCTAACATCAGGTCTTCTGCCTGTCCAGGTAAGATCACGTCTCTGGACACCAGTCTGCTGCGTGCGTCCATGAGGCCGGGCTGGGAGGACCTGGTCCGGCGCTGCATTCAGAGGTTTCACCTGCAGAACGACGGGGAGATGTCATTCGCTAAGAAACACCAGCAAGAGGGTGAGTAAGACGATTCAGAGCTCACCCTGCAGCCTGCAGCTGATTAGACCAAAACCGTAGCCGTATTATTTTATTTTGGTAGCTGAATTCTTTTCATTCTCTTTGAGACATAACACAAGATAAAATGACTGCAAAGAAACCACAAAGAGACGTGTTGTATATTTCGAGCGCAAAACAGCCACAAGGAGACACAAAGAGACGCACGACGACGATGAAAAGGGGGAAAACAACTACAAAGAGATGCAAAATGACTACAAATAGAGTGAAACAACTACAAAGAGACACAATATGCATACAAAAAGACACAAAACAACTTCAAAGACACAAAATGATACAACTACTTTTTTAATTTTCAAATTCTTGATTTTCCGAGGTTCAATGTGGACTTGTTGAGAGTTCACTGTTTTAGAAATTTCTTTGAAGAATGCATTTAAAGAAAAGCATAATCTAGTGTTCCGTGTATTAAAGGGATAGTTCTAACTTTTTGACGCGGGGTTGTATGAAGTACTTAATCATAGTCGTAGTATTACCTACAGTAAAAGTTTGATTGATAAATAGATAGATAAATACTTTATTAATCCCGCAAGGGGACATTTTTTCGCTACAGCAGCATTTTTACATACAGGTAAGAAAAGAACAATATATACAAAAAATAGAATATAATAATAATAAGAAGAAGAAAATAAGAAAAATGCACAATATATACAACAAATAGAATAGAATAATAATATTAAATTAAATGAACTAACAAAACGAAACTGTAGTGCAAGATGTAGCCAACAAACAAACAAAGGTGCTGTAGTGCTTGGAGAGACAGACAGGAGTATCAGCATGGGAGTAAAGCAACATGTACCTGACAACCTAAAATAATAAATAATAACAGTTTAATTGTACGCTGTATTTAGAATATTGTCCCCACCGCACCTTGCTGTCAGGCGGCCCAACAGGGATCGACCTCTGACCTCTCAGAACATTCTGCTCTACCCTCAACAGGTCGGTTAGTTTGTGTTACCGGGTGACTTTGGTGAATCAGAACGTACCTTTTTAAAACAACACAAACAAACAAACAAACCCACGAGGCAGCGGTAGACCAGCAACACCCCGTTTTCTGCGAGTCACAATTACTGTTTTGGTCCGAGGAGTCTCGTGGCTTTGAAGAGAGCCGAGATAAAGCCTTCAGCTACCCGTCTGAAAGGCTGTTGATGAAAACATTCTAAATGCAGCGTACGCTTAAGCTTAAGCTGCCGTCATCCACCGCGCTGCATCGGCCCGCCCCCTTGCTGCTACTCCTCCTCCTCCAAACTATTAAAAACCCACCTGAGCAAAACAGCTGGAGCATTCAAGCTCCCAACTAGAGATTATTCTCTCTCTCTTCAATCAACTTAAAGAAATACACAAACTTTTTTTTTTTTTTTTTTTATTAATTTCTTTGTTTTTTTCACAGCCACGTGTTCGTGATGTTGAAATGTGGTTTTCTGTCCCGTCTTCTCTGCAGTGCTGAGGGTGGGCCACGCCCTCAGCCCTCTGTACAGGTTCTCCCTGGCCGACGGCACCGTGGTCTCGGCTCACACGAAGAGCAAGCTGGTCCGATCTCCCGCCACCAACGAGCCTCAGCTCTACATGTCCCTGCACATCCTGCAGAGGTACCAGCGGCTTGCCTTGTTTTCTACACCTGTTGGTCTCTAACCTTCTGTTCCTCAGGCTTTTAGTTATTATTCCCCATCGTTAAACAATATTATATATAGAGAGAGATATAAGAGTAGGTTTAGAGTTCTGGTCGAGTTTATGGTCTGCCGATCCCGGTGGGAGAAGCCGGGTTTAAGTCCCCTGAAAGTTATTCCAAACCAGTTAAACTTTCCTGATACGCTGATAGTTTCGCTGCCTTGCTTCGTAGAAGTTGGACAGAAAAGGTTCCAGATAAAAACATCAAAATAAAAAAAAACTCAACCGACAACAGAGAGTGACGGACGAGAGCTAAACGTTAAATGTTAAGGAAGCTTGAGGAGTCGAGTTAAAGGACTTCTTGATAACTCGAGGCCACCAAAGTTGCAAAGTGTGGCTGAATCTCCCTTTTTAAAAATCTAAATGTTCCCACAAACTAGAGAAAACTATTATTTTCAGACGTAATGACTTTAATTACATAAGAAGATAGAAGTCATTTTCCGCATATCTACATCCCCTGTCGTGTGTGTGTGTGTGTGTGTGTGTGTGTGTGTGTGTGTGTGTGTGTGTGTGTGTGTGTGTGTGTGTGTGTGTTATCACATGTTCTCACTCAGTGTTCACGGTTTCCTCTTGATTCGAACAAAGGGGACGAAGAACAAAGAGCCTCTTATTCAGAACCGCCGCCATACGTAGAGAGCGAAACTGACACAAGCGCCACCAGCCAGTACGCAGTATACAGTACCTCCCCCCCACCACTGAGACTCAAGCGGCGCCCGGCCTTTAGTGTGACCATTCAGAGTCAGGAATTGGACAGCGGTCAGGAAACAATGCCAGGGCTGTTACCCGGAGCTTCGGGGCATCAATGGCGAGCACTTGGCCTTTTTTACTTCCACAAGTTTCACGTTGAAAATTATCGCTCCAGCACTCGGCACAATGAGAGCTTTGTGTGTTTGGCGTGGGGCTGAAGCCGATCCTTGTTTAAAGCTCTCTTTCTGTTACAGCTTTAGGCCTCTTTACAACTCTGTTTTCTCAGTTGTGTACACTGTTTCAGAGCTGCTCTCTGTTTTACTCTCGGAGTTACGCATCCTTTCCACGGTGCACTTTTCTTTCTTTTTTTACTGAACCCCAAATGATATTGTCTTCATTATTATTATTATTATGTTCCGGTCGATTGACGTAGAATTGTTCACGTCCGCATCTTAGAAGCGAGACGTTTCTACACCTCTGTGGCACAACCGTAGACGTGTATGAGAAGTGGACGTAGTCGTCGTGACGCCACCCGTTGGTTTGACGACGGCCGTTTTGAAGCCTCTAGTTTGGTGTTTTGGCCGTCGCCATCTTGGCTTTTTGCAACCAGTCAACGGAAGTGACCTTATTTGGACTGCGGGGGAGTGACGTAGAGACTCTGTATACGGCTCTGGTAGAGGCAGCAACCTGTCAATCACCTCGTAGCCCCGCCCTAAAGCATCCCCTGCTTTATGGTCTGTTTGACTCTAAATGGACCATAATTTACTAAATGAACATCATGCTGTATTGAAGAAGACTTGAAACTAGAGATTGAGACATAAACTCATGTTTACATTGTTTACTGAGGGAATAAATCAAGAGAGAAGTAGAGTCATTTTCTATAGACTTCTATACAACCAGAGGAGTCGCCCCCTGGTGGTCAGGAGAGAGAATGCAACATTGGCTTTACTCTGCAGAACCGGAGGTTGCTGCCTGTGTACAACCAGCAGGTCTGATTCTTGTATCTGTTTGTTTTCTTTCCGTTCCAGGGAGAACATGAGTGGCATGACTGCAGACGTGGCGGGTGGCCAGAGCTTGACCAAGCCAATGACCCCAACCAGTGCGAGTGGTCCCTCCCCTTCCCCTGATGCCAGTGTCACCAGCAACACCTCCAGCGCCCCCGGACGTGGTTTTGTAGTCGTATCGGGTCGGGCGCCCACGCCTCAGGCACTCAAGCTGGGCAGCCCTTTGGCCCAGGGAAGCCCCGGCATCACGTCAGGGTCCCAAGGCACCATGTTGTCTCCTCGCCATCGCCAGAGCCCCAGCATGGCGGCTAGCAGCAGCAGCAGCTGTAGTAGCCCCCACCTGCAACATCCCCCTGGTTCTTTTTCTCCTGCAGCCGGACTCCACTCGCCAGCGTCCGTATGCAGCAGCACGGGCAATAGCCAAGGGTTCAATTCCCTTAGTGCGTTGCAGGCCCTCAGCCAGGGCCACAGGGTTTCCCAGGGACTCGCCGAGGGGCAGCATCCAGAGTCACCCGACAGAAAGTCGTTTGGCCTTCAGAGCCCTCTTCACAGCAGCAGCACCGGGAGCCAACAATCCAAGAACAATCCCAGCTTAGAGGCCGAGTTGTTGGGAACCTTTGGGGACCAGCAAGACGACTCGCTGTCCCCAAACCAGGACGGAGAGCAGGAGAAAGATGGCGATAGTTTCGACAGTAATGAAAGCTTAGGGGACCTCGGCGACGCCCCAAATCGCCTTCTGAACACAAAGGGGCACACGAAGCTGCTCCAGCTCCTCACCACCAAATCGGAGTCCTCGGACCCTTGCTCGTCACCCCCGCTGGGGGACGACCAGAACTGCAAGGACCAGCTGGGCGGGATGGGGCTTGCGGGTGTCGCCGGGCACAACAACCACTCCACCTCGCTCAAGGAGAAACACAAAATCCTCCACCGGTTGCTGCAGAACAGCACCTCGCCCGTGGAGTTGGCCAAGCTGACGGCGGAGGCCACGGGGAAAGACCCCGGCGGCCCAGAGTCGGCCTCGGGGGACGGCGCGGCCGCCCTGGGGGAGCTCTGCCCAAAGCAGGAGCCGGGCAGCCCCAAGAAGAAGGACAACGCGCTGCTGCGCTATCTGCTGGACCGGGACGATAACGGCATCCTGGACAAAGCCATCAAGATGGAGCCCGGCGACGGACCCCAGCTGTCCAGCGTTAAGACGGAGGCGCAGGAGCCGGACTTCAGCGTGGCGGACCAGGTCAGTGTTGTCCACCGTCATGTTCACAGTTGGTGCTGAGGCGAGAGATCCGTCAGTGGATCGGGAGAAAACTTCAGCTTCTCAAATGTTGAAAGTTACCGTTGCATTTCTTTCCATTAGTCACGAATCCCCACGTGGAGACCGATCCCAGTCGGAATCCCCCCGTTCTCCCTCCCGCTACACACCAAGAGTTCGGTCTGTTTGGTGTGAATGAGAATAATCAGGCGATCTCTCCACTTAGACATATGGATGCACTTAACGGCTCAACACCTCGGAGCGAGGAGGTCTGCTGACACCCGGGTGTTTGAGTCTGTCGGGTGGCGGTGCACTCCCTGTCCCCAGACGCTCTGGCTCTGGCGTGAGAGCAAAATCAAAACCCCAAAAAAATCAAAGCGTGTGTGTGAGTGAAGTGTTCAGCTGTGTGAGAAACATACGGGATGCTCTTGCAGGAAGTATCCGAGGCGTTTATGTGGCTCAGCGGTGAGAGGTGTGTTTGCATGCGTTTGTGTCTGATGTGCTTTGTGTGTACAAACCTCACGGGAGAAGGGAACGATGTCAAAGTCTTGGTTTCAGCAGAGCGGAGGAGGAGGAGGTGGTATGAGGAGGAGGAGGTATGAGGAAGTGGAAGAGGAGGAGGAGGAGGAGGAAGGAGAGTGGAGGGAGGAGGGAGGAGAAGGAAGAGGAGGGAGGAGGTTAGGAGAAGGAGAAGGAGGAAGAGGAGGAGGAGGAAGGAGAGTGGAGGGAGGAGAAGGAAGAGGAGGGAGGAGGTTAGGAGAAGGAGAAGGAGGAAGAGGAAGGAGGAGGAGGAGGAAGGAGGAGGAAGGAGGGAGGAGGGAGGAGGAGGCCAGCCATTCAGTGGCCGGATGGCTTTTGTAGAGTTTGTAGAATAAGGTGACGCTTTGTGGAGCCGAGTGGGAACGTTCTTTTCTTTCCTTTGTCCCCAGTCAGAGGTTCAGGTGATATTTCAGGAAACAAAAAGAGAACGTCTCGCTCCACTGCAAGTGATGGTCCGGTTCGGGTCGCACCAGTAAGGTGTGGCAGCTGCAGAACCAGGACTACAACGCGTGGAAGCTATTGCTTCCTGTGGTTCATGTCAGAATGATGTTTAGGATGTTTTAGTGATAGTTTAATATGCTGCATGAACAAAGAAAGATTAAAGCACAAACTGGATTTTGAAAAGTTGAGGGGGAGGGCGTCCCCCTCACATCTCCATTTGAAAGTATGCCCTTGGTGTGTGTGTGTGTGTGTGTGTGTGTGTGTGTGTGTGTGTGTGTGTGTGTGTGTGTGTGTGTACCCAGGCTACACAGAGCAGTGACTGTGTGTCTTACTGTACATCACACATGACCTCATTAGTGCCGGCAGTTTATTTTTAGCTCCTCCTCTATTCATCAACCAAACGGCCGCAGGAAACAGTGTGCGTGTGTGCGTGTGTGTGCGTGTGTGTGCGTGTGTGTGCGTGTGTGTGCGTGTGTGTGCGTGTGTGTGCGTGTGTGTGTGTGTGTGTGTGTGTGCGTGTGTGCGTCGGGTTAAATTTCACTGGAATACTCAGTATCCGATTTCTTGTTTTCTTTGGTAATTGTTAATGTTTAGGTTTGTGCCATTTAGTTATAGAATACCATGTTTTACTTTTAATGCATATTTTAAAATATGCATAATATTCTACACGTTAACTTTAAGAGGGATAAAAATGGATTCTTTGAAACCTTTTAACGTGTACTGAAGAGGTTTTTGATGATGGCACCTGAACTACACGCATCTTGTCGTAAAAGTTTTCTCTTCTCATGACGACACTGCGTGTGCTTTAAAGTTACTATGAGACATTCTCAACTGGTTCTGAACCAGTCTGTTTAGACCTGATCCTCTATATGACCTCCATCAGTAAACCAGACCATCAGAGAGAAGGTGGTCTGGTTCTATATAGTTCTTCTTAAAGCTCGTCATCGCGCTGCCCGTTGGAGGGAAGGGGGGCACGAGAGAACCAGAACCAGGACTAAGCGGGGTAGACTGTCAGACCCTGCTCCAGTAAAATGAGAGGTTTTCTAAAGGGACTCTGGTGCTCTGAAACACTACCGCCTTTGTCCACGGGGGGCGCCGTAATCAACAGAAAATGAAAGTTTAAATCAAGGATCACTATGCCCGGTGGAGATTCTTTGTGTGTCGATCTGAGTTTATAAAAGATGTTGAAATGAAATACTAAATTCCGTGGTATGCCCGGATTCACATGAAAAAAGATCCGGAAATCTACATTTGCAAAAAAAAAAAATAGGATTTCTGTTTCCAGAAAGAAGTAAATGTCGTGTCTTTCTCTGAAACCTGGATATTTTTTTTACCTCGATTCTCAGCAGATTTCTGATCCTGTTTTTTTTTACTTATTTATTCTTCCTCCCCGTGGCTGCTCTCAGACCAGTGAGCTGGAGGACCTGCTGGAGGACCTGCAGAGCAGCGGCCAGCAGCAGCAGCTGTTCACGGGCCAGCCGCCGGTCAGGGGACCGGCCTCCTCTTCGTCCCCCTCTCCCTCTGCGGCGCCCCCTGTGGACAAACAGAGCATCATCAGTGACATCCTGCAGATGACGGAGGGCTCTGGCAGCAGCAGCCCCCCCAACCAGCACAGAGCCTTCCCTCCCATCGGCCCCGCAGGTACCGCCGCAACAGGGTGTCCGTGTAGACCCGAACACATCTTTGTCATTTCCGTGAGAGACTATGGAGACCTTCCTCACATCCTCGTCTTCCTCCCAGCAGGCTTTAACAGTGCCAGGCCGGGCCAGCCGGGTCGAGGTGCTCCTCCGGTGAGGATCGCCTCTCTGGACAGCAGCGTGGGCCCCAGCGCTGGCAGGCCGTTCCCCCCGCAGCACAGGAACAACGGGCCTTACTCCTTACTGCAGCAGCAGCAGCAGCAAGGCATGATGGGAACTCACGCCGGCATGGCCAACCAGGGCGTGATGGCCAATCCAGGTGAGGCAGGAGAAGAAATAGTATCCCGTCCGTCCTGCAAATACACACACGCACGCACACACACACACACACACACACACACACACACACACACACACACACACACACACATATCCGAGCTCTGGTGTCATACTTTAAAATTATATGATATAATTTTGGTAGTACTTTGGGTTACTTACTTTTTGGAGTTAAATATTATTATAAATATATTTCTCCCCCCCCCATTGTATTCAATGCAGACGCGGGATAATTCTCCTCTTATTTGTTCTTTCTCAGAAAAATAAGGTTTTAAGATTCTATACTGTAAAAAAAAAATAATAAAAAGACTCGTAATCTGTTCTCACCAATTCAGGCATGCTGAGTAACGGGGCCATGCGGGGCTCCATGCAGCAGGGCTGGGGGCCCATGGGGGGCACCGCGGGCCCGATGACGAGTCGGAGCCCTTGGCACGCGAGAGGCCCGCCCGGGTCCAGAGCCATGGTCGGCATGCAGATGATGAGCAACGGTGAGAGGACGAAGCAGGAAGTAAAAGCCACAAACAAACTGACCCAACTCTCATCAAAACGGACATTTTATGTTATGTTTTTTTTTTTTTCTCGACCGCCTTTCAGAGATGGAGCTGGGAAGCCCCGCCTACACTCAGCAACAGGCGCCGCCCAATCAGACCGCGCCATGGCCAAACCGGATGATGGCTGTGGATCACTATGGCAACCAAAGCAGGTGCGGCAATTCAATCCATCCCAAAGGCATGAAATAAGAGTCGTTAAAGGTGTGTGGGTGTGTGGTGTGTGACAATAAAACCGAGGTTCCTTCCAGGCCACCGTACGGCGGCCCCCAGGAGGACGGGATGCGGTGCTGCGGCACGGGGCCCGAGGGCCCGCCGGATGAAGGGGCCCTGCTGAGCCAGCTGTGCTCGGTGTTGAAGGACTACGAGGGTCTGGAGGAGATCGACAAGATGCTGGGGATCCCGACTCTGGCCGGACAGGTGAGCCCCTTCACGCTGACCCGAGGATCAGTAGGAGATCTCTTATGAAAACCTATTTCTGTGGACCTTTTTACTTTGGGAATTTGCCCATTTTTTAAATATTTTTCTTATTATTCTTTGGGTTTTTTATAAAATCTTTGATAGCTTTTTTTTTATTTTAGTGCCTATTTTTTTTATAATAATCAGTATGTAAACATGCAAAAATAATGAAAATGTACACAGAAAACAGCACATATGGGGCCGGAGGGGTGGGCCCCGGGTCTGGCCTCGCCAGATTAGAATATATTATTATTATTATTATTATTATTATTATTATTATTAGGATATTGCTGTTGAAGCATATATTTATTTATTACGCAACAATTCCACCACATCTTTTGTCTCTCCGCCACACATCTCGTCGACCACTCGGACGGAGACTGTTGCCTCACACACACACACACACACACACACACACACACACACACACACACACACACACACACACACACACACACACCCTACGTAACCCAATCTACTTGTGATCTATGCTGCCGGACGCTCCTCGTGTCATTACCTCCGTCGTGTTATCGTCCGTGTGTCTTTACGTCTGTCTTCCATGTTTATGTCCAGAAAAAGAACACAAACTGACTCCTCTCACTCTCCTCCTGTCTTCCCACCCTGCAGGGCCCCATGTCGGACCAGGACCAGTACCTCGGCTCCTCGGACCCGGCGGCCAACATGAAGCATTTCCTGTACAGTCAACACTACGGCGGCCCGCCGGCTTACGGCGGCGCGCCTCCCGACGGCGGCTTCCACGGCCCGTCTATGAGCGGCCACATGAGGATGCCGCCCGCCGGCTACCCCCCGATGATGAGGATGCCGGGGGGCGCGGGGCCCAGGCCGGTCGGGATCCGGCCGGTGGGGCCCGGTCCAGGAGTGCCGCCTCAGCCCAACAACCTGAGGCTCCAGCTGCAGCACCGACTCCAGGCTCAGCTGGTGGGTGGCACCGACATGTTTAATAGCATTCTCCTCCCCGTTTAGTTTTGACTTCTTGAGTTTAGTTTAGTTTCTGTTTGATTCCAGGGTGCGTTTGCTGGTTTGAGTTTAGTTTCCGTTTTTCAGAAAGATGTATTTAGTTTTAGTTCGTTTTTTTAGGTCCAGGTATGATGTCTCTGAGGAGTATGTAGCTACACCTAAATACCAAAGGCATGGAGAAATGTGTAAGAATGGCCATTCTGTTTGAATCTTTTCATTTGGGAATCAACTCGAGTCCTCTTTCAAACTCTTTACCTGCAATTTCCTCCGGACCTCAGTTTGTTAACATTAGACCTGAGCTGAGTAGCTTGGTGGTTAAATGGCATTTCATCTACTGCAATATTTAAATCATGTTCTTAAAAAAAGAAAAAACTGGTATTAATTGCAACGCAATTGAAACGTCGTTTCAGTTAAGTTTCCGTTTTTCTTCAACAATATCATTTTTATTTAGCTTCAGTTTACGACAATATTTTTCACTGCCCACTTTTGCTTAAGATGCATTTTCTTCAGTTAATTTACTATATATATATGTATGTATGTATGTATTTATTTATATATATATATATATATATATTTATTTATATTTATTTATTTACTATGTATTTATTTATTTATTATGTATTTATTTATTTACTATGTATTTATGTATTTACTATTTATTTATTTACTATTTATTTATTTATTATATTTACTATTTATTTATTTATTATATTTCTATTTATTTATTTACTATATATTTATTTATTATATACATATATATATGTATTTACTATATATTTATTTATTTATTTACTAATATATATATATATGTCTCAGATCTTTATGGTGAGGCTCTTCCTTTATAATCCATCACAAACACACACGTTGTCTCCTCCTCCCTGAGAATACAAACATGTATTTAGATGTTAAATTCACTCGTGGATCTTGACGCATCTGGAAGTCCTTGTTTTGTTCCCATTCAAGAGGCTCATTTCCATGAAAACAAAAGACATCGTTGTCTTATTCGACACATTAAAAAACGAAGCCATCTCCTTTTAGCTCTTTTTTTTTTTTTTTTTTTTTTATTATAATTTTTCTCATATTGCATGTAACACAACAGAGCTCTGCGTCATCGGGTTCAATCAGCAGCCAGAAAGGAACAAATGTGCTGCAGCTTTCTGCCTTCATCAGCAACTCCCTGCTGCTGAGACACTTAACAATGAACACACATGACATGTGCGCACACACACACATTTCATACACTCACTCATAAAGATGATTGCATACACAGACTGAACCCTTTGTGACTGACCCCATTTCCCCATAATGTTCCTCTTTGTGATTGTGTATACAGGGTCTTTATGTTCTAAGACCATATTCGTCTGCATGCGTGTTTTGAATTTGTGTTTTGTTCACATTTCCCTTGTTTTTATTTAGTTTTTACAGTCGTATGTTTTAGGACTTCATCTTAAGGGGGCTCGTGGTAATATTTTGATATGTAATAATTCACCAAAAGGGACTTACTTCTGACTCTATTTCTACATATTGAGTCGTAGACTGCCACCTGGTGGAGACTTGAGAGAAAACAGGTTTTAACACTGTTAAGCAATTAGGTTATTAACTTCCCCCGTGGATTACTTACATTAAGACAATATTTTAATTTTTTTGTATTCAAGTTTTCTGACATGTTCTGTTTAAATATGCAAATGATGCATTCTCTCATAAATATGTGCTAATTTGCATTCATATCCAGAATAGAAATCTGAACATTGGATGAAGCCAGGTTTATAATTCTTGTTTCATTTTGTTGACACATAAGAGACAAAGATTTTTATAGAGGGACTTTTTTTTATAAATAAATAATGAATAAATAAATATAATAAATAACGTTAACTCATTTTGAAAACACTACAGGTAAAAATAAATATAGGATAAAACAAATAATTAATATATAGATATCAACATAACCGGATTATTACTGATATTAAGACAATTATCATTTTTTTATTTTATGTTCAAATATGCAAATGAGGCATTATCTGATGTTAACTTTTGGTGAATTTAGGAAAAATTTACAGACTCAGATGATAGACTGAGATGAATAACTTTCTCTGTCGTCGCCCCCCCCCCCCACCCCCCCCTGCCCCCCGTAGAACCGGCAGCCAATGGTGAACCAGATGAGCGGAGTGTCGAATATGAATCTACCTCTAAGGGCTAATCTACCAACCCAGGTGTGTGTGTGTGTGTGTGTGTGTGTGTGTGTGTGTGTGTGTGTGTGTATACATGTGTGTGTGTGTGTGTGTATATATATATGTGTATATATATATATATATATATATATATATATGTATATGTGTATATATATATGTGTATATATATATATATTATATATATATATATATATATATATATATGTGTATGTATATATGTCTCACTCTCTCTTACTCCACCTCACTTGTTAACACCATTCAAATATCCTCCATCGACTCTTGCTTCTCCACATTATAGAATTTCTATTTGATATATTAAGATCAGAGGACAAGATGGAGAATTTTTTTTCTCACTGAACATTTTTAGAAAAAGCACATCACCTCTGACAACACGCCAGAGGTGATGTGCTTTTTCTAAAAATAACACTGTGGATTTAAAAACAATATTTACATCATGATATCATGAATAAATCTGAATAACTGATTTAGGTCACACAAAAGAGTGTAATGCATTACAGATTGTGCTACATGTGGCATTTATAACAATAATCATACTTTAGTTATTAGTAGTATTGACAAATATTGTGAAAAAAAAAAGTCATTGAGTCGTATGTTGAAAAAAATAATTACAAAAGTCAGTATAGCATGTAAAAAAAAACTCATAAATAATGTCGTACATGTCAGAAATGTCATCGTATAATATGTCGAAAAAATCAAACTATACTATGTTGAAAGAAGTCATAAACGAGTCAGAGTATAGTATGTTAAAAAAAGTATTATGTCCGTGTTAAAGTGTTGTTGTTAGTTGGTTGCTTGTTTCCTTGCAGCCATAGAAAAAATAACTTTGTAAACTATTTATCTTTAGCAGCATTTACTCTTTTTAAAAATAAATAAATAATAAATCACCTGCAGCAGAACTCATTTACATATTCAGTGTCAGGCCCACCAGATTGATAAAAGCCCTTGAATTGTGATTGGCTTAAATACTCCGCCCAGTCTTTTGTTGCAGCCGGTTCCATTAAAGTACCTGTCACCTTACTTTATTATTATGTATTTATTTTTTATTTTATTTTCTCTCTGCAGGGAACCCTCAACGCTCAGATGCTGGCCCAGCGTCAGCGCGAGTACCTCAGCAACCACCTCCGCCAGCGCCAGCAGCAGCAACAGCAGCAGCAGCAACAACAGCAGCAGCAACAACAGCAACAGCAGCAGCAGCAGCAACAGCACGTGCACCAGCAGCAGCAGCAGCAGCACGTGCAGCAGCAGCACGTGCACCAGCAGCGCGCCATGATGATGCGCGCGCAGGGCATCGGCATGCCGCCCAGCGGGGGCGCCGCCCCCATGCCGATGCCCCTGGGCGGCACCAACCCGCGGCTCCCGCAGGGCAACCCGCAGCAGTTCCCCTACCCGGCCTCCAGCTACGGTACCGGCCTGCCCTCTCCTCCTCCACCTCCTCATCCCAGCTCCTCCAGCCCCTTCTCCTCCCCTCTCTCCCCCGGCCGCCACCTGGCCGGCCAGGGCATGGTGGGAAATGTGGGCGGGCAGTACGGCGGGGTGATGAGCCCCCCGTCGCAGCACAGTGCCTACCAGTTCAGCAGCTCAGGTATATAAAGCGGGCGCAGCGGGCGGAGCCACGGCTGTGTGTGTGTGTGTGTGTTTGTGTGTGTGTGTGTGTGTGTGGTGATTGGATGGGGTCGAAGGTGGCACGATGACGACTGGATTTGTTTCCGTGTGCACGTCAAGACTTTCTGCTTCGTCCCCACTTCCTCTCCCGCTCTAATCCCGTCTCTCACTCTGTGATTATAACCTGTTCATGAACCCGTCAGCAGACTACAGGTGGGGATTCTTTTGTATTTAGGGAAACCGCTCCGGTGGTGACGTCTCTCATTCGTTGACTTTGTGTGTCTTCTGTCACGTCGTTGTGAATTAACTCCGAATCTCATTTGACGAAAATAAAAAAAAAAAGTATAGATAGAATAGATACTTTATTAATCCAGCAAGGGGAAATTGTTTCGCTACAGCAGCATTTATACATACAGGTAAGATAAGAACAATATATACAAAAAATAGAATAATAATAAGAAAATAAGAACTGGATGTCGAAGGCAGAATGAGAAGGATTCGTCGGAGCTTTGGTTTTTTCTCACCGTCGCTATACTTCCGTTTTTCTGGCGCTGGTTTCTTGATTCCGGTAGCTTCCTCTTCCATCTCCAAAGAGAGACTCCAGACGGATGGCGGGGTCTCCGCAGACAGCAGCCCCCGCTGCACACTGCCACTGGGTCGTAGGTGATGATTGGTCGGGGTCATTCTTCAGTCTGTACGGTGTTCCTTCTCATCGTGCCTTTTTTACGTGAAGAATTTCACCTTTTCTAAAAGTCAGCGCTCTCATTTATTCCTCATCTTTCTTCTGGTTTGGATCGTTCCCGTCTGTCTTGTCTGTGTTAAATGTCACGCGACCTCAAATTAATGTCGGATTGCTTCTTTGTTGAGACTCTTGAAGTAGAAGTAGAAGTAAAGTAACTTATCGTGCAACTCACGACCGTTTCCTCCACTCCAATCTGCAGCAATGAGCCAGCAGCAGCAACAGCAACAGCAGCAACAGCAACAGCAGCAGCAACAACAACAGCAGCAACAGCAACAGCAGCAGGAGTCGGGTTTTCCGTGCGGGGCTGCGACCCCGCAGAGCCCCCTGCTGTCCCCCAGGATGGGTCAGGGTCAGAGCCCCATGCTGCAGCAGAACCAGGGCCAAGCCCAAGTCCAGGGTCCGACACAGAGAGGGGCCCCGGCCTACCAGCCGAGCAGCGGGTGGCCGCAACCCGCCAACATCTCCGCCAACATCTCTGCCAGCAGCAGGTAGCAACCCGGCCGCCGGATTATTTTCCTCCGTTGGATGAGTGTGTTTCTTTTGTCAACATTCTCCATTCTTTGCCTCGGTGTGCCCCCCCCCCCCCCCCCCTCCTCCCTCCTCCCCCTCATCCCCCTCAGCGGTTACCCCCAACAGTCCCAGTCGCAGTACTCCACACAACCCAACGGAGCAATGTACAACGGCAACAGCAACGTGAACCTGGGAGTCATGGGCAACAACGGTGGCAACATGAACCACATGTCAGGGCCGATGAGCTCCATGAACACGGAGCAGGTGAGGGACGCGTAAACTCACCGGAGGCCGAGGTCGATGTCACTTATCCTCTTATTGATATTGATTGTGTTGTTTCAGGTTCATTTAGATTTAGTTAAGATGAAGTTAAAATCTCTATGCTTTTGTTTTTCAGTTTATGAGATAAAGACGCATCGTTTTCTTTAACATGCAACGCGACCTTTCAACAGTCGTTCTTGATCACGAACTCTTGATCACGTTGAAGTTGTTGTCCTTTATAGTTATTCTCAGTATTTATTTCATTTTGTCATTTTCCCCCTGCTGCAGGTGAGGGACGGCAGCCTGATCCTGGAGCAGCTGGCGGGGATGGACATGTTGACGCAAGAGGGTGAAGCCAATTCTGTGAGTTAGAATGTTGTCACACGTTGACGTGCATGTATTTCTGATCTGAAGCGACTTCATGAGTCTGCTTTCTGCCCCCAGCGTCTTTTATTAATGCAGACGGTTATTCTTTTCTTCCACTTGCTCTCAGATTTATTCTTGAACCTTATTCTTATTCTTATTCCTCTTTATTGACCTGTTTTACGCGAAGCAAATTTAAATTGCCTTGTTGCTGAAATGTGCTAGATAAATAAAGTTGCCTTGCCTATATTATAAATATTAAGTACGTTACTATTATTATCACATCAATTAAGTGTTAATTACATTAATGTTTAATACGCCTGACGCTATTGAGTGTTTTCTTCACAGTGGACAAATTGGATTGGTGATGTCATTTTTATATGGCGTGTGTGTATGTATATGTATATGTATGTGTATATGTATGTGTGTATATATATATATATATATATATATATACTTTTATATATATATATATATATATATATATATATATATATATATATATATATATATATATATATATACAAATATATATATATATATACTTTATATTTATATATATATATATATATATATATATATATATACTTTTATTTATATATATATACTTTTATTTATATATATATATATTTATATATATTTATAT